>CAWUFW010028765.1:0-20660 GCA_963921515.1 Calotriton arnoldi | reverse complement strand
AGGACCTAATTCCAAGGAATACGACCACGAGGTCCAGGAGGCGTTGAGGCGTTGAGGATGGCCAGGAGCTGGATTCAGTGTGTCCCATGAAGTCTGCAGTTGACTGCGGTGTCGGCGACCCGATTGGAGCCAACAAGCCTTGGTAGCAGCAAGTCTTGTGGTGGAAAGAAAAAGTCAATGGTGCAGACCAGCAAGGTCTGAGGAACTTACCCAGCGAGGGTAGGTCAGGGCAGGCCTGGAGCAACCAGGGGAGCTCTTTGGTTTCTTTGGAAAGTCTTCTGGGGACCCACCAGCCAGCTGGCAAGTGATCGCAAAGACGCCTCAGGCGGATGCACTCAACAGGGGCCCTCGGTCACTCGGAACAGTGTAGGCCTCTGATTTTGGGAGAGATCTCTGTTAGAGGCTGGGACCACACGTGGTCCAAAGCACAAGTTCGTAGAACGTCGTGAAGGGGTTGCACTTGACAATAGTGCACGGTACCCAGGATCTGCGGTTCCTCATTGCTCGTGGGGTTCACTTGCCTCAGCTTCGCTGGGGACTCACGATGGCCTTGGAGAAGTCAGGAAATCCTCTTCCTGGGCTGCAGGGACTTCGGGCTCCAGCGGGAGCGGCATAGTTCGCAACTGTCGTTGTCATTTTTGGTGCCTGCCAAGCAGGGGAGTCACTCCTTGACTCCAAGGGAGATTCTTCAGTCTTCCAAAGGTAGTGGAACATTGAAGGTCTGGGATTCTTCTTGTAGAGCGTCGTCCAGGGGTATCTAGGGTGCAATGCACAGGTTCCCCCTCTTATACTAGAAAGAAGGGAGGGACTAGCTCTATGACCCCACCTATGGGAGGGTCAGGGGAGTGGGTGGCTACACCCACTCCCTTTGTCCAGTTTCGTGCGAGAGCAGGGGCAGGTAGCCCCTGAGCTGGTTTGAACTGGCATATGCACAGAGGAGCCTTCTGCTCCCCCAGTGCAGGACTTCAAAGCACTCTAAGAGTGCACCCACCCAGCCCCAATACACTAAACCCTGTCTGGGAGGTGGTCACACCCCCTTGGGACAGGATATCTATTGTTGGGCTTCCTCCACTGCGAGTGTTGGTCATCAGCAGGAGGGCAGCCCAGTGTCTGTGACTGGTGGCATCCATTTTGTGATGCCAGGGCTCTTCAGGATTCTACTGTGTTTCTACAGTAGTTACATGTCTATCCCTCTAGAAGGGTGGGATCATACTCCCACACCAGTTACTGGTGTGGGGGTATGATTCCAAAGTGTTTGACACCAAACACGACATGTTTTGATGCAGCCATTCCATAGTTAGCATTTACCACGAGGATATAATGCACTTAAGAGTATATGGTTTGACTGCATTCACAAACAGCCCCAGAGAATGGACTCTGAGGGCTGCAGAGGGGCCCTGCTCAGGCAGAGGCACCCCCTCACATGGAAACTAAGCACCCTGCCCTCAGGATTGATAGGGCCTGCTTTTAGGGGTGACTGATAAGTCTCAATGTGTGTGCAGGAGAGATATAGGGGACCTATATCTCAGTGAGGAGTGCTAGCACTTCCTCACCCAGGCTGCAGTAGCAGGCCTGTGGTGTCAGATTTAGTCTGCTTCCCAGGGGTGGCATAATACATGCTTCAGCCCCTGGTAGGCCTGTGAAGTACCTATGCCCTTGGTACCTAAGGTACCATATACTAGGGACTCATAAGGTACCACAGTATCCAATCACTAGTGCACCTAGAGTGCACTCCAAATCGTTTAGAGAGAACAGAGAGGCTGGGGACCTGATTGGCAGGGTCCCAGCCAGACTATAGCCAGAAACCAGTGTAAACATTAGAAAAAAAGTGGGGGCAACATAAGAGGCAGATCCTACTCTCCTACACAGCCTAAAGACGAAACACGTGTTGGCTGGACTTTGTGTTGTTTTCTTGAATAAAGACAAAGAAAACACATCAAGAGACATTACTTGCCTCCGTTTTACTTATCTACAATTGATGAATTTTCATTCTATATGGAAGCGTGTGCATAAGAATTGACATTATAGGTGCAGAAATAAGCAAGAGAACTGCAGAAAGAAGCAACAGAGCTGCAGAAAGAGGCAAGAGGGGTGCAGAAAGATGGAAGAGGGGTACAGAAAGAGGCACAAGGAGTGAAGAAAGAAGCAAGAGAGGTGCAGAAAGAAACAAAAGAAGTGCAGAAAGAAGAAACAGAGGTACATAAAGAGACAAGAGAAGTGCAGAAAGAGGCAAGAGAGAAGCAGAAATAGGCAGGAGAGGTGCAGAAAGAGGTAAGAGGGATGCAGAAAGAAGCATTAGAGGTGCCAAAAGAAGAAATAGAAGTGCAGAAAGAAGCAACAGAGGTGCAGAAAGAGGCCAGAGGGGTGGAAAAAGAGGCAAGAGGGGTGCACAAAGAGGGAATAAGGGTGCAGAAAGAAGCAAGAGGGGTGCAGAAAGTAGCAATAGAAGTGCAGAAAGAAGCAAAAGAGGTGCAGAAAGAGGCAAGAGAGGTGCAGAAAGAGACAAAAGAAGTGAAGAAAGAAGCAACAGAGGTACATAAAGAGGCAAGAGAAGTGCAGAAAGAGGCAAGAGAGAAGCAGAAACAGGCAGGAGAGGTGCAGAAAGAGGTAAGAGGGATGCAGAAAGAAGCATTAGAGGTGCCAAAAGAAGAAATAGAAGTGCAGAAAGAAGCAACAGAGGTACAGAAAGAGGCCAGAGGGGTGGAAAAAGAGGCAAGAGGGGTGAAGAAAGAAGCAAGAGAGGTGCAGAAGGAAACAAAAGAAGTGCAGAAGGAAGGAAAAGAGGTGCAGAAAAAGGCAGGAGGGGTGCAGAAAGAGGAAAGAGGGGTGCAGAAAGAGGCACGAGGGGTGCGGAAAGATGCCAGAGAGGTGCAGAAAGAAGCAAGAGAAGTGAGAAAGAAGCAACAGAGCTGCAGAAAGAGGCACGAGGGGTGCAGAAAGAGGGAAGAGGGGTGCAGAAAGAGGCACGAGGGGTGCAGAAAGAAGCAATAGAGGTGCAGAAAGAAACAAAAGAAGTGCAGAAAGAAGGAACAGAGGTGCAGAAAGAGGGATGCAAGGTGCAGAAAGAGGTAAGTGAGGTGCACAAAGAGGGAATAAGGGTGCAGAAAGAAGCAAGAGGGGTGCAGAAAGAAGCAAGAGTGATGCAGAAAGTAGCAAGAGAAGTGCAGAAAGAAGCAACAGAGGTGCAAAAAGAGGCAAGAGGGGTGCAGAAACAGGCAGGAGAGTAGCAGAAACAGGCAGGAGAGGTGCAGAAAGAGGGAAGAGGGGTGAAGAATGAAGCAAGAGAGGTGCAGAAAGAAACAAAAGAAGTGCAGAAAGAAGAAAAAGAGGTGCAGAAAAAGGCAGGAGGGGTGCAGAAAGAGGGAAGAGGGTGAAGAAAGAGGCAGGAGGGGTGCAGAAAGATGCCAGAGAGGTGTAGAAAGAAGCAAGAGAAGTATAGAAAGAAGCAACAGAGCTGCAGAAAGAGGCACAAGGGGTGCAGAAAGAGGGAAGAGGGGTGCACAAAGAGGCACGAGGGGTGCAGAAAGAAGGAACAGAGGTGCAGAAAGAGGCAAGAGGAGTGCAGAAAGAAGCAGGAGAAGTGCAAAAAGAAGCAACAGAGGTGCAGAAAGAGGGATGAGGAGTGGAGAAAGGGGTAAGAGAAGTGCAGAAAGAGGCAACAGATGCAAAAAAGGGGAAGAGGGGTGGAGAAAGAGACAAGAGGGTTGCAGAAAGAAACAAAAGAAGTGCAGAAAGAAGCAACAGATGCAGAAAGGGGGAAGAGGGGTAGAGAAAGAGGCAAGAGTGGTGCTTAAAGAATCAAAAGAAGTGCAGAAAGAAGTAACGGAGGTGCAGAAAGAGGCAGGAGGGGTGTAGAAAGAGGGAAGAGGGGTGCATAAATAAGCCAGAGAGGTGCAGAAGAAAGCAAGAGAAGTGCAGAAAGAAGCAACAGAGCTGCAGAAAGAGGCAAGAGTGGTGCCGAAAGAGGGATGCAGAAAGAGGCACAAGGGGTGGAGAAAGAAGCAAGAGAGGTGCAGAAAGAAACAAAAGAAGTGCAGAAAGAAGGTACAGAGGTGCAGAAAGAGGGAAGAGAGGTGCAGAAAGAGGTAAGAGAGGTGCACAAAGAGGGAATAAGGGTGCAGAAAGAAGCAAGAGGGGTGCAGAAAGAAGCAAGGATGATGCAGAAAGTAGCAAGAGAAGTACAGAAAGAAGCAACAGAGGGGCAGAAAGAGGCAAGAGGGGTGCAGAAAGAGACAAAAGAAGTGCCGAAAGAAGCAACAGAGGTACATAAACAGTCAAGAGAAGTATAGAAAGAGGCAAGATAGGAGCAGAAACAGGCAGAGAGGTGCAGAAAGAGGGAAGAGGGGTGCAGAAAGAAGCAAGAGAGGTGCAAAAAGAGGGAAGAAGGGTGAAGAAAGAGGCAAGAGGGGCAGAGAAAGAAGCAAGAGAGGGGCAGAAAGAAGCAACAGAGGTGCAGAAAGAGGCAAGAGGGGTGCAGAAAGAGGCAAGAGAAGTGCAGTAAGAAGCAACAGAGGTGTAGAAGGAGGCAAGAGAAGTGCAGAAAGAGGCAAGAGTGTTGCAGAAACAGGCAAAAGAGGTGCAGAAAGAAGCAAGAGCAGTGCAGAAAGAACCAACAGAGGTGCAGAAGGAGGCAAGAGGGGTGTAGAAATTTGCAAGAGAGGTGCCATAAGAAGCAAGAGCAGTGCAGAAAGAAATAACAGAGGTGCATGCAAAAGGTGGCAAGAGGGGTACAGAAAGAGGCAAGAGAAGTGCAGAAAGAAGCAAAAGAGGTGCAGAAAGAGGCATGAGGGGTACAGAAAGAGGAAAGATAGGTGCAGAAAGAAACAAAAGAAGTGCAGAAAGAAGGAACAGAATTGCAGAAAGAGGCAGGGCATGCAGAAAGAGGGACGAGAGATGCAGAGAGAGGTACAGAGGTGCACAAAGAGGGAATAAGGGTGCAGAAAAAAGCAAGAGGGGTGCAGAAAGAAGGAAGAACGATGCAGAAAGAAGCAAGAGAAGTGCAGAAAGAAGCAACAGAGGTGCAGAAAGGGGAAAGAGGGGTGCAGAAAGAGGCAAACGATGTACAGAAAGAAGCAACAGAGGGACATAAAGAGGCAAGAGAAGTACAGAAATAGGCAAGAGACATGCAGAAACAGGCAGGAGAGGTATAGAAAGAGGGAAGAAGAGTGCAAAAAGAGGCAAGAGAGGTGTAGAAAGAGGGAAGAAGTGTGCAGAAAGAAGCAAGAGGGGTGCAGAAAGAGGCAAGAGAAGTGCAGAAATAAGAAACAGAGATGCAGAAAGGGGAAATAGGTGTGGAGAAAGAGGCAAAAGAGGTACAGAAAGAAACAAGAGAAGTGCAGAAAGAAGCAACAGATGCAAAAAGGGGGGAAGAGGGGTGGAGAAAGAGGCAAGAGGTGTGCAGAAAGAAACAAAAGAAGTGCCGAAAGAAGCAACAGCTGCAGAAAGGGAGAATAGGGTTGGAGAAAGGCAAGAGGGGTGAAGAAAGAAGCAAGAGAGGTGCTTAAAGAAACAAAAGAAGTGCAGAAAGAAGTAACGGAGGTGCAGAGAGAGAGGGAAGAGGGGTGCAGAAAGAAGCAAGAGAGGTGCATAAAGAGGCAAGAGGAGTGCAGAAAGAAGCAGGAGAAGTGCAAAAAGAAGCAACAGAGGTGCAGAAAGAGGGATGAGGAGTGGAGAAAGGGGTAAGAGAAGTGCAGAAAGAAGCAACAGATGCAAAAAAGGGGAAGAGGGGTGGAGAAAGAGGGGTGCAGAAAGAAACAAAAGAAGTGCAGAAAGAAGCAACAGATGCAGAAAGGGGGAAGAGGGGTAGAGAAAGAGGCAAGAGTGGTGCTTAAAGAATCAAAAGAAGTGCAGAAAGAAGTAACGGAGGTGCAGAAAGAGGCAGCAGGGGTGTAGAAAGAGGGACGAGGGGTACAGAAAGAGGAAAGAGAGGTGCAGAAAGAAAGAAAAGAAGTGCAGAAAGAAGGAACAGAGGTGCAGAAAGAGGCAGGGCATGCAGAAAGAGGGACGAGAGGTGCAGAAAGAAGCAAGAGAGGTGCAAAAAGAGGGAAGAAGGGTGAAGAAAGAGGCAAGAGGGGCAGAGAAAGAAGCAAGAGAGGGGCAGAAAGAAGCAAGAGAAGTGCAGTAAGAAGCAACAGAGGTGTAGAAGGAGGCAAGAGAAGTGCAGAAAGAGGCAAGAGTGTTGCAGAAACAGGCAAATGAGGTGCAGAAAAAAGCAAGAGCAGTGCAGAAAGAACCAACAGAGGTGCAGAAGGAGGCAAGAGGGGTGTAGAAATTTGCAAGAGAGGTGCCGTAAGAAGCAAGAGCAGTGCAGAAAGAAATAACAGAGGTGCATGCAAAAGGTGGCAAGAGGGGTACAGAAAGAGGAAAGAAAGGTGCAGAAAGAAACAAAAGAAGTGCAGAAAAAAGGAACAGAGGTGCAGAAAGAGGCAGGGCATGCAGAAAGAGGGACAAGAGGTGCAGAGAGAGGTAAGAGGTGCACAAAGAGGGAATAAGGGTGCAGAAAAAAGCAAGAGGGGTGCAGAAAGAAGCAAGAGCGATGCAGAAAGAAGCAAGAGAAGTGCAGAAAGAAGCAACAGAGGTGCAGAAAGGGGAAAGAGGGGTGCAGAAAGAGGCAAACGATGTACAGAAAGAAGCAACAGAGGGACATAAAGAGGCAAGAGAAGTACAGAAATAGGCAAGAGACATGCAGAAACAGGCAGGAGAGGTGCAGAAAGAGGGAAGAAGGGTGCAAAAAGAGGCAAGAGAGGTGTAGAAAGAGGGAAGAAGGGTGCAGAAAGAAGCAAGAGCGGTGCAGAAAGAGGCAAGAGAAGTGCAGAAAGAAGCAACAGAGGTGCAGAAAGAGGCAAGAGGGGTGCAGAAAGAGGCAAGAGAAGTGCAGAAATAAGAAACAGAGATGGAGCAAGGGGGAATAGGGGTGGAGAAAGAGGCAAGAGAGGTACAGAAAGAAACAAGAGAAGAGGAGAAAGAAGCAACAGATGCAAAAAGGGGGAAGACGGGTGGAGAAAGAGGCAAGAGGTGTGCAGAAAGAAACAAAATAAGTGCCGAAAGAAGCAACAGCTGCAGAAAGGGAGAATAGGGTTGGAGAAAGGCAAGAGGGGTGAAGAAAGAAGCAAGAGAGGTGCTTAAAGAAACAAAAGAAGTGCAGAAAGTAGTAACGGAGGTGCAGAAAGAGGCAGGAGGGGTGCAGAAAGAGGGAAGAGGGGTGCAGAAATAAGCCAGAGAGGTGCAGAAAGAAGCAAGAGAAGTGCAGAAAGAAGCAACAGAGCTGTAGAAAGAAGAAAGAGTGGTGCAGAAAGAGGGAAGAGGGGTACAGAAAGAGGCACAAGGGGTGGAGAAAGAAGCAAGAGAGGTGCAGAAAGAAACAAAAGAAGTGCAGAAAGAAGGAACAGAGGTGCAGAAAGAGGCAGGGCATGCAGAAAGAGGGACGAGAGGTGCAGAAAGAAGCAAGAGAGGTGCAAAAAGAGGGAAGAAGGGTGAAGAAAGAGGCAAGAGTGGCAGAGAAAGAAGCAAGAGAGGGGCAGAAAGAAGCAGGAGAAGTGCAGAAATAAGCAACAGAGGTGCAGAAAGAGGCAAGAGGGGTGCAGAAAGAGGCAAGAGAAGTGCAGTAAGAAGTAACAGAGGTGTAGAAGGAGGCAAGAGAAGTGCAGAAAGAGGCAAGAGTGTTGCAGAAACAGGCAAAAGAGGTGCAGAAAAAAGCAAGAGCAGTGCAGAAAGAACAAACAGAGGTGCAGAAGGAGGCAAGAGGGGTGTAGAAATTTGCAAGAGAAGTGCAGAAATAAGAAACAGAGATGCAGAAAGGGGGAATAGGGGTGGAGAAAGAGGCAAAAGAGGTACAGAAAGAAACAAGAGAAGTGCCAAAAGAAGCAACAGCTGCAGAAAGGGAGAATAGGGTTGGAGAAAGGCAAGAGGGGTGAAGAAAGAAGCAAGAGAGGTGCTTAAAGAAACAAAAGAAGAGCAGAAAGAAGTAACGGAGGTGCAGAGAGAGGCAGGAGGGGTGCAGAAAGGGGGAAGAGGGGTGCAGAAATAAGCCAGAGAGGTGCAGAAATAAGCAAGAGAAGTGCAGAAAGAAGCAACAGAGCTGTAGAAAGAAGAAAGAGTGGTGCAGAAAGAGGGAAGAGGGGTACAGAAAGAGGCACAAGGGGTGGAGAAAGAAGCAAGAGAGGTGATGAAAGAAACAAAAGAAGTGCAGAAAGAAGGAACAGAGGTGCAGCAAGTAGGAAGCAAGGTGCAGAAAGAGGTAAGAGAGGACACAAAGAGGGAATAAGGGTGCAGAAAGAAGCAAGTGGGGTGCAGAAAGAAGCAAGAGTGATGCAGAAAGTAGCAAGAGAAGTGCAGAAAGAAGCAACAGAGGTGCAGAAAGAGGCAAGAGGGGTGCAGATAGAGACAAAAGAAGTGCAGAAAGAAGCAACAGAGGTACATAAAGAGGCAAGAGAAGTGCAAAAAGAGGCAAGAGAGTAGCAGAAACAGGCAGAAGAGGTGCAGAAAGAGGGAAGAGGGGTGCTGAAAGAAACAAAAGAAGTGCAGAAAGAAGAAAAAGAGGTGCAGAAAAAGGCAGGAGGGGTGCAGAAAGAGGGAAGAGGGTGAAGAAAGAGGCATGAGGGGTGCAGAAAGATGCCAGAGAGGTGTAGAAAGAAGCAAGAGAAGTATAGAAAGAAGCAACAGAGCTGCAGAAAGAGGCACAAGGGGTGCAGAGAGAGGGTAGAGGGGTGCAGAGAGAAGCAAGAGAGGTGCAGAAAGAGGCAAGAGGAGTGCAGAAAGAAGCAGGAAAAGTGCAAAAAGAAGCAACAGAGGTGCAGAAAGAGGGATGAGGGGTGGAGAAAGGGGCAAGAGAAGTGCAGAAAGAAGCAACAGATGCAAAAAAGGGGAAGAGGGGTGGAGAAAGAGGCAAGAGGGGTGCTTAAAGAATCAAAAGAAGTGCAGAAAGAAGTAACGGAGGTGCAGAAAGAGGCAGCAGGGGTGTAGAAAGAGGGAAGAGGGGTACAGAAAGAGGAAAGAGAGGTGCAGAAAGAAAGAAAAGAAGTGCAGAAAGAAGGAACAGAGGTGCAGAAAGAGGCAGGGCATGCAGAAAGAGGGACGAGAGGTGCAGAAAGAAGCAAGAGAGGTGCAAAAGAGGGAAGAAGGGTGAAGAAAGAGGCAAGAGGGGCAGAGAAAGAAGCAAGAGAGGGGCAGAAAGAAGCAAGAGAAGTGCAGAAAGAAGCAACAGAGGTGCAGAAAGAGGCTAGAGGGGTGCAGAAAGAGGCAAGAGAAGTGCAGTAAGAAGCAACAGAGGTGTAGAAGGAGGCAAGAGAAGTGCAGAAAGAGGCAAGAGTGTTGCAGAAACAGGCAAAAGAGGTGCAGAAAAAAGCAAGAGCAGTGTAGAAAGAACCAACAGAGGTGCAGAAGGAGGCAAGAGGGGTGTAGAAATTTGCAAGAGAGGTGTTGTAGGAGAGTAGGATCTGCCTCTTATGCTGCCCCCACTTTTTTTCTGATGTTTACACTGGTTTCTGGCTATAGTTTGGCTGGGTCCCTGCTAATCCGGGCCCCAGCCTCTCTGTTCTCTCTAAACGACTTGGAGTGCACTCTAGGTGCACTAGTGATTGGATACTGTGGTACCTTATGAGTCCCTAGTATATGGTACCTTAGGTACTAAGGGCATAGGTACTTCACAGGCCTACCAGGGGCTGCAGCATGTATTATGCCACCCCTGGGAAGCAGACTAAATCTGACACCACAGGCCTGCTACTGCAGCCTGGGTGAGGTGGTGCTAGCACTCCTCACTGAGATATAGGTTCACTATATCTCTCCTACACACACATATTAACCTATCAGTCACCCCTAAGGCAGGCCCTATCAATCCTGAGGGCAGGGTGCTTGGCTTCTATGTGAGGGGGTGCCTCTGCCTGAGCAGGGCCCCTCTGCAGCTCTCAGAGTCCATTCTCTGGTGCTGTTTGTGGATGCGGTTAAACCATATACTTTTAAGTGCATTATATCCTCGCGGTAGAATGCTAACTTTGGAATGGCTGCATCGAAACATGTCATGTTTGGTGTCAAACATCTTGGAATACTACCCCCGCCAGTCCTGGCGGCGGGGGTAGCATTCCACCCTTCTAGAGGGATAGACATGTACCTACTGTGGAAACGCGGTAGAAACCTGCAGAGCCCTGGCATCACAAAATGGATGCCACCAGTCACAGACACTGGGCTGCCCTCCTGCTGATGACCAACACTAGCAGTGGAGGAAGCCCAACAATAGATATCCTGTCCCAAGGGGTGTGACCACCTCCCAGACAGGGTTAGTGTATTGGGGCTGGGTGGGTGCACTCTTAGAGTGCTTTGAAGTCCTGCACTGGGGAGCAGAAGGCTCCTCTGTGCATACCCCAGTTCAAACCGGCTCAGGGGCTACCTGTCCCTGCTCTGGCGCGAAACTGGACAAAGGGAAGTGGGTGTAGCCACCCACTCCCTGACCCTCCTCTAGGTAGGGTCATAGAGCTAGTCCCTCCCTTTCTTTTAGTATAAGAGGGGGAACCTGTGCATTGCACCCTAGATTTCCCTGGACGACGCTCTGAAGAAGAATCCCGGACCTTCGACGTTCCACTACCTTTGGAAGACTGAAGAATCTCCCTTGGAGTCAAGGAGTGACTCCCCTGCTTGGCAGGCACCAAAAACTACAACCGACGGTCGCAAACTACGCCACTCCCGCCGGAGTCCGAAGTTCCTGCAGCCCAAGAAGTGGATTTCCTGACTTTCCAAAGGCCATCGTGAGTCCCCAGCGAAGCTGAGGCCAGTGGACCCCAAGAGTAATGAGGAACCGTGACCCCTGTGTACCATGCACTATTGTCAAGTGTAACCCCTTCACAACATTCCACGAACTTGTGCTTTGGAACACATGTGATCCTAGCCTCCAGCAAGAAACCCTCTGAAGATCAGAGGCCTACCACGTCCCGAGTGACCGTGGGCCCCTGTTGAGCAAATCCTCCCAAGGTGTCTTTGCAATCCCTTGCCAGCCAGCTTGTGGGTCCCCAGAAGACTTTCTAAAGAAACCAAAGGGCTCTTCTGGTTGCTCCAGGCCTGCCCTGACTTACCCTCGCTGGGTGAGTCCCACAGACCTTGCTGGTCTGCACCATTGCCTCTTTGCACTTTCCCCAAGACTTGCTGTTACCAAGGCTTGTTGGCTCCAATCGAGTCGCCGACACCGCAGTAAGCTGCAGACATCGTGGCACACTCCGAGTCCAGCTCCTGGTCATCATCAACACCTCCTGAACCTCGTGGCTGAAGAGTCAAGGCACCTGCGAATGACCTGAATCTTGCGACGACGGTGGGCATCCATCTTCCTTGCCCCGAGTCACTGCCAAGTGACTTTGAACACTGTCCCCTCGGCTTTCAGGTCTTCCATCTTCTGAATCCAGGCTTGGATTCCTCCGGACACTTCTCCTGTCGCCGCAAGCAGCAAGTCTTCACTGGCTCCCATTGAAAACGACACCGCGACCCGACACCAAAGGACACCTATGCACCCGGTGCTCCCCTGGGTGAGGTAACTTCAGCACTACGGTGCTCCTGTGGGTGTGGGCCCTAGAACTACTTACCCTGTAAGTGACTTGCTTGTAGCTTCCCTAGAAGTGCCCTAAAACTCCTATTTTCTAAGTGTGACAATTGCGCTGACTCGTACAGGGTTCGCGTCTGTGTTAGACACACCGCATCCATCTCCTTTGTAACACTATCTAGAACTGTGTCCTTCGACTCGTACTGAGTCCGATCGGTGGTCGCCTCGAACACAAGGGGCCTGTCACATAGAGATCTCCATCGCACTGACTCGTACAAGGTTCGCGTCTGTGTTAGACACAGCGCGTCCATCTCACTTGCAACTCTATCTGTAACCGCGTCCTTCGACTCGTACAAGGACCGATCGGTGTGTTCGCCTCGAACACGCAAGGGACCTTTAACATTTAAATCTCAATCGCGTCTGAGCGCATAGACTCGCACAGGACTCGCACCGGTGCCAGGACACCGCATCCGTCCCCTGTGGGTCTCCTACAACTACCTGGCGTGGTTCTTGGGGGTCCCTCGATTCTAGATGCCCTAGACCTAGGTCTAGCCAAACTAAGATTGTGATATTCGATTGTGCTAAACTTATTTTGATAACATTTGACTTGTACATATGTTCCTGACTTCTAATCTCATAAAGAGATTAGTAGAGAGTTGTTTATTAATAAATACATATATATTTGATATATAGACCTGTGTGATGTCTTTTCATTTGGTGATTCAAGAGATTGTGTGGTAAAACAAGCTGCTTTACATTCCTTCAAGACTTAGCCTGAAGGCTGCTCTCCACAGCTACCACTAGGATAGCTTTCTATAAAGGTTGTCTTAAACCTATCTACCATAAGAGTCGAATTGTTCTGGTGCAAGGTGTCCACTTTAATTGGTGAACAGCATATACCAGGCCAACTTCTCACATTGGTGGGCAGCGTGTGGGATTTTAGCTTGCTATTGTTTTACCAGAAAATCTCTATTTGAATTACTAACTGAAAACCACTATAGGTACTTAAGGTACATATAAAGTCAAGCTTAGTATCAATAAGTTCTACTGAACTTAGAGCTGTGTGCCAAGGGATAGCACACCCTTTCTACAGCTCAAGCTAGTATCAGTAGGCCACAAACTAGTGTAGGTAGTACAACACTGCACAACACTAGAATGTCCTTAAAGGGTGGAACCAGTGGATCCACTCAGCCTCAGTATAAGGACATGGCTTTCTCTGACTTGAGAGCCATGTGTGTTGAAAGACACCTGAAGCTAGGACAGAGTCCCTCCACACTACACCTGATAGATCTGCTGACAGCAGATGATCTTAGATTGGCTCTAGGAGCTAATGGGTCTGAATCAGGGGGTGGGTCAATTACAGCGCCTGGGTCAGATGATGAAAATCAGAATGACCAAGACTCTGTGATTGAAGGGCCAGGCTCCAAGGGGCCTGAAAAGGACAGAGGAATTCTTCCTAAGAGAACTGACAGAGTGGAGGAGAGGCATAGGTCCCCTTCCAGGGAATCTGACCACTCTTATCACTCTGGCAGAGAATTTGTCCACCAGAGGAACTCATACTTTCCCATAAGAGAGACCTCCTCTGAAAGAATGTGCAAACTGCTGCAGTATGAGGAAGCAAGAGTTGCCCTCAGAACCAAGCAGTTGGCACTGGATAGAGAAGCCCTGGAGATCCAGAGAGCTTCTAGAAGAGAGGGGTTAGAACCCCTTGGTGGCAGCAACAGTGTCCCTAGAGGCAGATAATCTATTCCAGACCATAGGATCCTGAGCAATGTTGTTCCTCCCTACCAGAGTGGGGATGATATCCACAAGTGGATAACTGCTATCGAAAAGGCCTGTAGAGTACAGCAGGTCCCCCAAAAGCAGTGGGCAGCAATCTTGTGGCTCTCCTTTTCAGACAAATGTAGAGACAAGCTCCTCACTGTTAGAGAAGAGGATGCTGATAATTATGAAGTCCTGAAGAGTGCACTGATAGATGGTGTAGGAGAGTAGGATCTGCCTCTTATGTTGCCCCCACTTTTTTTCTGATGTTTACACTGGTTTCTGGCTATAGTCTGTCTGGGCCCCTGCTAATCAGGGCCCCAGCCTCTCTGTTCTCTCTAAACGATTTGGAGTGCACTCTAGGTGCACTAGTGATTGGATACTGTGGTACCTTATGAGTCCCTAGTATATGGTACCTTAGGTACCAAGGGCATAGGTACTTCACAGGCCTACCAGGGGCTGCAGCATGTATTATGCCACCCCTGGGAAACAGACTAAATCTGACACCACAGGCCTGCTACTGCAGCCTGGGTGAGGTGGTGCTAGCACTCCTCACTGAGATATAGGTTCCCTATATCTCTCCTGCACACACATATAAACCTATCAGTCACCCCTAAGGCAGGCCCTATCAATCCTGAGGGCAGGGTGCTTGGCTTCTATGTGAGGGGTGCCTCTGCCTGAGCAGGGCCCCTCTGCAGCTCTCAGAGTCCATTCTCTGCTGCTGTTTGTGGATGCGGTTAAACCATATACTTTTAAGTGCATTATATCCTCGCGGTAGAATGCTAACTTTGGAATGGCTGCATCGAAACATGTCGTGTTTGGTGTCAAACATCTTTGAATACTACCCCCCCGCCAGTCCTGGCGGCGGGGGTAGCATTCCACCCTTCTAGAGGGATAGACATGTACCTACTGTGGAAACACGGTAGAAACCTGCAGAGCCCTGGCATCACAAAATGGATGCCACCAGTCACATTGGGCTGCCCTCCTGCTGATGACCAACACTCGCAGTGGAGGAAGCCCAACAATAGATATCCTGTCCCAAGGGGGTGTGACCACCTCCCAGACAGGGTTAGTGTATTGGGGCTGGGTGGGTGCACTCTTAGAGGGCTTTGAAGTCCTGCACTGGGGGAGCAGAAGGCTCCTATGTGCATACCCCAGTTCAAACCGGCTCAGGGGATACCTGCCCCTGCTCTGGCACGAAACTGGACAAAGGGAAGTGGGTGTAGCCGCCCACTCCCCTGACCCTCCCCTAGGTAGGGTCATAGAGCTAGTCCCTCCCTTTCTTTTAGTATAAGAGGGGAAACCTGTGCATTGCACCCTAGATTTCCCTGGATGACGCTCTGAAGAAGAATCCCGGACCTTCGACGTTCCACTACCTTTGGAAGACTGAAGAATCTCCCTTGGAGTCAAGGAGTGACTCCCCTGCTTGGCAGGCACCAAAAACTACAACCGATGGTTGCAAACTACGCCACTCCCGCTGGAGTCCGAAGTCCCTGCAGCCCAAGACATAAATTTCCTGACTTCCCAAAGGCCATCGTGAGTCGCCAGCGAAGCTGAGGCCAGTGGACCCCAAGAGTAATGAGGAACCACGACCCCTGGGTACCGTACACTATTGTCAAGTGTAACCCCTTCACAACGTTCCACGAACTTTTGCTTTGGACCACATATGGTCCTAGCCTCCAGCAGGAATCCCTCCGAAGATCAGAGGCCTACCGCGTCCCAAGTGACCGTGAGCCCCTGTTGAGCGAATCCTCCCGAGGCGTCTTTGCGATCCCTTGCCAGCCAGCTTGTGGGTCCCCAAAAGACTTTCTAAAGAAACCAAAGGGCTCCCCTGGTTGATCCAGGCCTGCCCTGACTTACCCTTGCTGGGTGAGTCCCACAGACGTTGCTGGTCTGCGCCATTGCCTCTTCGCACTTTCCCCGAGACTTGCTGTTACCAAGGCTTGTTGGCTCCAATCGAGTCGCCGACACCGCAGTAAGCTGTAAACATCGTGGGAGTTGCTGAATCCAGCTCCTGGTCATCGTCGACGCCTCCTGGACCTCGTGGCTGAAGAGTCAAGGCACCTGCGAACAACCTGAATCTTGCGACGACGGTGGGCATCCATCTTCCTTGCCCCGAGTCACTGCCAAGTGACTTTGAACACTGTCCCTTCTGCTTTCAGGTCTTCCATCTTCTGAATCCAGGCTTGGATTCCTCTGGACACTTCTCCTGTCGCCGCAAGTAGCAAGTCTTCACTGGCTCCCATTGAAAACGACGCCGCGACCCGACACCAAAGGACACCTATGCACCCGGCTCCCCTGGGTGAGGTAACTTCAGCACTACGGTGCTCCTGTGGGTGTGGGCCCTAGAACTACTTACCCTGTAAGTGACTTGCTTGTAGCTTCCCTAGAAGTGCCCTAAAACTCCTATTTTCTAAGTGCGACAATTGCGCTGACTCGTACAGGGTTCGCGTCTGTGTTAGACACACCGCATCCATCTCCTTTGTAACACTATCTAGAACTGTGTCCTTCGACTCATACTGAGTCCGATCGGTGGTCGCCTCGAACACAAGGGGCCTGTCACATTGAGATCTCCATCGCACTGACTCGCACAAGGTTCGCATCCGTGTTAGACACAGCGCGTCCATCTCCCTTGCAACTCTATCTGTAACCGCGTCCTTCGACTCGTACAAGGACCGATCGGTGTGTTCGCCTCGAACACGCAAGGGACCTTTAACATTGAAATCTCAATCGCGTCTGAGCGCATAGACTCGCACAGGACTCGCACCGGTGCCAGGACACCGCATCCGTCCCCTGTGGGTCTCCTACAACTACCTGGGGTGGTTCTTGGGGGTCCCTCGATTTTAGATGCCCTAGACCTAGGTCTAGCCAAACTAAGATTGTGATATTCGATTGTGCTAAACTTATTTTGATAACATTTGACTTGTACATATGTTCTTGACTTCTAATCTCATAAAGAGATTAGTAGAGAGTTGTTTATTAATAAATACATATATATTTGATATATATACCTGTGTGGTGTCTTTTCATTTGGTGATTCAAGAGATTGTGTGGTAAAACAAGCTGCTTTACATTCCTTCAAGACTTAGCCTGAAGGCTGCTCTCCACAGCTACCACTAGGATAGCTTTCTATAAAGGTTGTCTTAAACCTATCTACCATAAGAGTCGAATTGTTCTGGTGCAAGGTGTCCACTTTAATTGGTGAACAGCATATACCAGGCCAACTTCTCACAGGTGCCGTAAGAAGCAAGAGCAGTGCAGAAAGAAGCAACAGAGGTGCATGCAAAGAGGTGAGCAAGAGGGGTGACAGAAAGAGGCAAGAGAGGTGCAGAAAGAAACAAGAGAAGTGCAGAAAGAAGGAACAGAGGTGCAGAAAGAGGCAGGAGCAGTGCAGAAAGAGGGAAGAGAGGTGCAGAAAGAGGCACAGAGGTGCACAAAGATGGCATGAGAGGTGCAGAAAGAAGCAAGAGAAGTGCAGAAAGAAGCAACAGCAGCTGCAGAAATGAGGAATGAGGGGTGTATGAAAGGTGGCAAGAGAAGTGCAGAAAGAAGCACACAGAGGTACAGAAAGAGGCAAGAGGGGTTGAGAAAGAGGCAAGAGAGGATACAGAAAGAAACAAAAGAAGTGCAGAAAGTAGGAACAGAGGTGCAGAAAGAGGCAGGGCATGCAGAAAGAGGGACGAGAGGTGCAGAGAGAGGTAAGAGGTGCACAAAGAGGGAATAAGGGTGCAGAAAGAGGCAAGAGGGGTGCAGAAAGAAGCCAGAGAGGGGCAGAATCGAAGTAAGAGAAGTGCAGAAAGAAGCAACAGAGGTGCAGAAAGAGGCAAGAGGGGTGCAGATAGAGACAAAAGAAGTGCAGAAAGAAGCAACAGAGATACATAGAGAGGCAAGAGAAGTGCAAAAAGAGGCAAGAGAGTAGCAGAAACAGGCAGAAGAGGTGCAGAAAGAGGGAAGAGGGGTGCTGAAAGAAACAAAAGAAGTGCAGAAAGAAGAAAAAGAGGTGCAGAAAAAGGCAGGAGGGGTGCAGAAAGAGGCAAGAGAGGTGAAGAAAGAGGCAACGAGAGGTGCAGAAAGATGCCAGAGAGGTGTAGAAAGAAGCAAGAGAAGTGCAGAAAGAAGACAACAGAGCTGCAGAAAGAGTCACATAGGGGTGCAGAAAGAGGCAAGAGTGGTACAGAAAGAGGCACGAGGGGTGCAGAAAGAAATAAAAGAAGTGCAGAAAGAAGGAACAGAGGTGCAGAAAGAGGCAAGAGGAGTGCAGAAAGAAGCAGGAGAAGTGCAGAAAGAAGCAACAGAGGTGCAGAAAGAGAGAATGAGGAGTTGGAGAAAGGGCAAGAGAGGTGCAGAAAGAAGCAACAGATGCATAAAGGGAAGAGGGTGAGAAAGAGAGTGCAGAAAGAAACAAAGGAAGTGCAGAAAGAAGCAGACAGATGCAGAAAGGGGGAAGAGGGGTAGAGAAAGAGGCAAGAGTGGTGCTTAAAGAATCAAAAGAAGTGCAGAAAGAAGTAACGGAGGTGCAGATAGAGGCAGGAGGGGTGCAGAAAGAGGGAAGAGGGGTACAGAAAGAGGCACAAGGGGTGAAGAAAGAAGCAAGAGAGGTGCAGAAAGAAACAAAAGAAGTGCAGAAAGAAGGTATAGAGGTGCAGAAAGAGGTAAGAGAGGTGTACAAAGAGGGAATAAGGGTGCAGAAAGACGCAAGAGGGGTGCAGAAAGAAGCAAGGATGATGCAGAAAGTAACAAGAGAAGTGCAGAAAGAAGCAACAGAGGTGCAGAAAGGGGCAAGAGGGGTGCAGAAAGAGAGAAAAGAAGTGCCGAAAGAAGCAACAGAGGTACATAAAGAGGCAAGATAAGTGTAGAAAGAGGCAAGAGAGGAGCAGAAACAGGCAGGAGAGGTGCAGAAAGAGGGAAGAGGGGTGCAGAAAGAAGCAAGAGAGGTGCAAAAAGAGGGAAGAAGTGTGCAGAAAGAGGCAGGAGGGGCAGAGAAAGAAGCAAGAGAGGGGTAGAAAGAAGCAAGAGAAGTGCAGAAAGAAGCAAGAGAAGTGCAGTAAGAAGCAACAGAGGTGTAGAAGGAGGCAAGAGAAGTGCAGAAAGAGGCAAGAGTGTTGCAGAAACAGGCAAAAGAGGTGCAGAAAGAAGCAATAGCAGTGCAGAAAGAACCAACAGAGGTGCAGAAGGAGGCAAGAGGGGTGTAGAAATTTGCAAGAGAGGTGCCGTAAGAAGCAAGAGCAGTGCAGAAAGAAATAACAGTGGTGCATGCAGAAGGTGGCAAGAGGGGTACAGAAAGAGGCAAGAGAAGTGCAGAAAGAAGCAAAAGAGGTACAGAAAGAGGCAAGAGGGGTACAGAAAGAGGAAAGAGAGGTGCAGAAAGAAACAAAAGAAGTGCAGAAAGAAGGAACAGAGGTGCAGAAAGAGGCAGGGCATGCAGAAAGAGGGACGAGAGGTGCAGAGAGAGGTAAGAGGTGCACAAAGAGGGAATAAGGGTGCAGAAAAAAGCAAGAGGGGTGCAGAAAGAAGCAAGAGCGATGCAGAAAGAAGCAAGAGAAGTGCAGAAAGAAGCAACAGAGCTGCAGAAAGGGGAAAGAGGGGTGCAGAAAGAGGCAAACGATGTACAGAAAGAAGCAACAGAGGGACATAAAGAGGCAAGAGAAGTACAGAAATAGGCAAGAGACATGCAGAAACAGGCAGGAGAGGTGCAGAAAGAGGGAAGAAGGGTGCAAAAAGAGGCAAGAGAGGTGTAGAAAGAGGGAAGAAGGGTGCAGAAAGAAGCAAGAGGGGTGCAGAAAGAGGCAAGAGAAGTGCAGAAATAAGAAACAGAGATGCAGAAAGGGGGAATAGGAGTGGAGAAAGAGGCAAGAGGGGTGCAGAACGAAGCAAGAGAGGTGCAGAAAGAAACAAAAAAAGTGCTGAAAGAAGGAACAGAGGTGCAGAAAAAGGCAAGAGGGGTGCAGAAATAGGGAAGAGGGGTGCAGAAAGAGGCACAAGGGGGTGCAGAAAGAAGGAACACAGGTGCAAAAAGGGGGAACAGGGGTGGAGAAAGAGGCAAGAGCGGTGCAGAAAGAAACAAAAGAAATGCAGAAAGAAGGAACAGAGGTACAGAAAGCGGCAAGAGGGGCGCAGAAAGAGGGAGGATGAGTGCAGAAAGAGGCAAGAGAAGTCCAGAAAGAAGTAAGAGAGATGCAGAAAGGGGGAAGAGTTGTGGAGAAAGAGGCAAGAGAGGTACAGAAAGAAACAAGAGAAGTGCAGAAAGAAGCAACAGATGCAAAAAGGGGGAAGAGGGGTTGAGAAGGAGGGAAGAGGGGTGCATAAAGAAACAAAAGAAGTCTAAAAAGAAGGAAAAGAGGTGCAGAAAAAGGCAGAAGGGGTGCAGAAAGAGGGAAGAGGGGTGCAGAAAGAGGCATGAGGGGTGCGGAAAGATGCCAGAGAGGTGCAGAAAGAAGCAAGAGAAGTGCATAAAGAAGCAACAGAGCCGCAGAAAGAGGAAAGAGGGATGCAGAAAGAGGGAAGAGGGGTGCAGAAAGAGGCAGAAGGGGTGCAGAAAGAAGGTACAGAGGTGCAGAAAGAGGGAAGAGAGGTGCAGAAAGAGGTAAGAGAGGTGCACAAAGAGGTAATAAGGGTGCAGAAAGAAGCAAAAGGGGTGCAGAAAGAAGCAAGAGTGATACAGAAAGTAGCAATAGAAGTGCAGAAAGAAGCAACAGAGGTGCAGAAAGAGGCAAGAGGGGTGCAAAAAGAGACAAACGAAGTACAAAAAGAAGAAACAGAGGTACATAAAGAGGCAAGAGAAGTGCAGAAAGAGGCAAGAGAGGAGCAGAAACAGGCAGGAGAGGTGCAGAAAGAGGGAAGAGGGGTGCAGAAAGAAGCAAGAGAGGTGCCAAAAGAAGAAATAGAAGTGCAGAAAGAAGCAACAGAGGTGCAGAAAGAGGTCAAGAGGGGTGGAGAAAGAGGCAAGAGGGGTGAAGAAAGAAGCAAGAGAGGTGCAGAAAGAAAGAAAAGAAGTGCAGAAAGAAGGAAAAGAGGTGCAGAAAAAGGCAGGAGGGGTTCAGAAAGATGCACGAGGGGTGCAGAAAGATGCCAGAGAGGTGCAGAAAGAAGCAAGAGAAGTGCAGAAAGAAGCCACAGAGCTGCAGAAAGAGGCACAAGGGGTGCAGAAAGAAGCAAGAGGTGGAGAAAGAATTAAAAGAATTGTAGAAAGAAGGAACAATGGTGCAGAAAGAGGCAAGAGGAGTGCAAAAAGAAGCAACAGAGGTGCAGAAAGAGGGATGAGGGGTGGAGAAAGGGGCAAGAGAAGTGCAGAAAGAAGCAACAGATGCAAAAAGGGGGAAGAGGGTGGAGAAAGAGGCAAGAGGGGTGCAGAAAGAAACAAAAGAAGTGCAGAAAGAAGCAA
>CAWUFW010028764.1:0-20669 GCA_963921515.1 Calotriton arnoldi | reverse complement strand
TACTGACCATTGGACACAGCATGTTCCGTGGAAGGCTTGTGTGTGTGGGATGGTGGCACTGGATGTGCCTCCGTTGGGTGGGGGGCCATGCACAGGGCGGGTACGTCGATGATTGCGCATTGTTGGTCACGGTGGGTGCACCAACTGAAGATGTGTTGCCCTGTGTTCAATTCCTATGTCCGCATGATGATGGACTGTAGATGTGGGCAGACTACACATTGGTCGATGTGCTGTCTATATGCATGTGCCTTCACACCAGGCACAGCTGCCCCTGCACATGTGACCCCTGCTGGACTCGCTGCTGGGTCTGTGGAGCTGATGCACCTTCTGCGCGTGGGGCGGACAGCTCTCCTCACTTCCCTCATTGCGCATGTCATGACTTTGCCGCAGGTGACATGGATCATGGAGGGCCCACATGTACGCGTGGTTAGGCTACACATGATTGTACACTGGTCGCCACCCCCAGTCAGTGTTTCGAATGGGAAGGTTGTCGTGCTGGTGGTATGTTCGATGTGGCGGATGGGCGGGCCTAGGTGCGGGCTTACATTCCGGACATGGGGGTAGTTGGATTGGCGACTAGTTGCAGTACACACGGGACACGTCTCTTCCTTTCCACATCTGGGTCATCCCTTGTACTAACTGACAGTGATACAGTCATCTTCGCCCCAGCCCTCATGTCCTCCCCTCGCTCCCCAATATGCATGCTCACCTGCGAGGCTAGCGCTTGCACAGGCAGCCCCAAGCTCGCACCAGAGAGGGCAAGGAGTGTATGTGTGGGTACAGTTGCACGAGTGGGCTGTCTCAGGGTATGATGTGTCGCGGGACGCCGTCCACCTGCGTGGTGCCCCAAATGGAGACCCGGCCTGCATGGACTATGCATCACAGTCTTCGCCTTCCGGATCCGCCACCTGCGACACCCAGTGGCTGTGGCTGCCCTTGCGGCCAGGCCGCGTCCGTCTGTGGCTGATGGCCCACACATTCACTCTTTGGCCTCTCTGGGGAGGGCTCGGGGTGGTGGCGCACGCGCTTGCACTTAGTCGCAATGGCATGTGGCGTGGTTGGTATGATGGGCAATGGATGGGATGGTGCGAGCCACCTCCCGTGACGTCAGTGCTGCTCGTGCTGTGGTGCGTCCCCCTACACTTCCATCTGACTTGTGCCATGCTAGACGTTGAGGTTCTATTGCCTGCGTGATATGACCAGGAGGAGCGCGAGGAGACCTCTCACACACCATGCTCCACTGCCATCCCGTGCCCTGTATCGCCTGTGCGGATTGACTATGTTGGGGTTACACCTGGTCGACTGGGGCTGTGTGTGCCTTGTCAGGGGCATGGCGGGCGCACAACAGGATCCAGCTTGTCCACAGAGGGTGGGCTGAGGTGCGCCTGGTACCGCTTTGTACGTGTGCCCGGCTGCTGTGCACACACGTGTTCACTCCCCCGACAGGTGTCCTCTCACAATGCCCAGGGAAGCGGTGGTGTACTGTTCATGACCCCTCCCAACACGGCGTGCTCCAACTTGGCATGTGCGCATCTACCCGTCGCACCCACCCACCTGAGCACTGCGTCCATACGACTTCACACGACACATGTGTGTCTTCCACAGTAGTGCTACTCATTTGCGTTGACATCCAATACCAGTGGACTACATGGTCATGTCACGACTGCCGTGTACTTCACATACTCTCATCCTCTCTCATTCGTACTTGTGAAATGAGTCAGCGGAGACAGTTTTGGTTTCAAACATTATATTGAGTCTTCTGTCCTCTGTGATGCAGTATAGTGGACACTACTGGCAGCGGGATACATGTTGAGGATATACTGAGCATGATTGCAAATGGGATAGGGTGTGGGGTTACATGTGATTGGCTGTTGCATGTGGGATGTGGGCTTCAGAGTGACATCTGCTTGGCCAAGGCTGTGCTAATGTACATTTACGTATAGCTGCGGAGCTGCGGACTTTGACACAGACGGTATACATGTAGCCTACCAGACCGCTTGGCATCATGGGCACAGTCCATCTCAGTTCCATGTGACAGGTTTGCTGCGGTTGTTCCTCATGCACGCATGCATGTGAGATGACATCAGGGCATGTGCTTGCGTGCATGCAGCGGCGTGCCACTTGTTGTTGCACTGTGGTGGTTACTGGACATGTCACAGTCACTGGGGTCGTGTTGTTGTTGTATGCACTTGTCGTCCATGCAAAGGTCCTGGTATGGGATTCCCGGGGCGGGGGTGGGAGGGGTGCAGCACCCACAGACTCCAGGCGACCTATTCATGTCCACTGAGCGGTGTGTGTGTCCATGGGCGCTGGATCCATGTCGTGTCCTGGTTGTTCGTGCAGTTCCGTCCATGTGGGTGCGATACACAGACCCCATGCCACTGCCTCCCACGATGCATGCGGTGTTCCTGGATGTGATGGGGAACAGTGTGCATGTCCCGGTCATATCCGATGTCATGGCGATGTCGTTGATGGTGTGGTTACAGTTGCCGGTCGTTTGGTATGGCTGTTGTGGTGGTGACTGGCCAGTCCGTGCGGAAGCTAAGCATGGGTGCGGGGTTGGACATCATAGGTCACTCGGGGAACCTGCGTTGTGGTCCGACGTATTTACAGGTTGTCAGGTATGCGATGCCGTCCAGCAGGGCTTCCATGTCATTGGTGGTGTACATGTTTGCCAGCCAATGAAGCGGATGGTGGCTGTCAAGGTGTTGTTCGTAGGTTGTCCCTTGGAGGACCATGATGGGGCATGCTGGGTGACATTCGATGTAGCTGTTATCGATGATCCGTCGTGTGGAGGCACAGTGGTCCCATTTCAGAGCGGGTGCGATGTTGGCCACATACGCCATGCCCCCATAGGCAGAGCAGGCCCTGTCGTGTGCGTCCAGAGGGAGGAGTAGTGGTAGCAGGTCCGCCTTCAGACATGCCGGGTTGGAGAGGCATATCTCGACGGGATGCTGGTAGGGACACCTCCGACAGTAGAAGACGGGCATGACGCAGCTGAACAATGTGATGCGGTAAGTCAGTCGGTAACTTACGTTCAGCAGGGACAGGAGATCGCATCCCAATGTATGGCACAGGTTGGTTTTGTACAGCTTGAGCTGTTCGGCGTAGTTGGGTAGGTGTGTTGCGGTTGCCATTTCGCAGCGGTTCGTTGAGGTGGCGTGCTCCGGCTGTGTGTGCAGTCTGCAATGTGCACGCTCCGGGGTTGCTGTGAGCTCTGTGTAGTCGTAGGGAGACAGGACTTGTGTTCTGTTGGCTTGTTTGGAGGACACGGGCCCTCTTCCCACATGCTTCTCAGACAGTTCAAGGTCAGTGCTGTGTGACTCCTTCCAATTAACTTGCATGTGGCCGACATGGGGGAGTATTTTCTTCTTTCTTCCCCGTCCGTTGTGTGCTTCTGTGATATGCGCTATCTGCCCTGTGGTCGGTCTCCTCGGCATGCCTGTGTTGGTCTATTCTTGGACAATGGCTGTATTCACCGGCTTCTGTCGTAGGGCTGTGGTTTCGGAGTTGGAATGGAAGGTCATTCAGTGCTGTCTGCTCTCCCTTGTGTGGGCGGCAGGCTGCCTTTCCGCTCTGCGTTGGGCCTTGTGTGTGGATGTTATTCTTGGGCCACCTGTTGTCGGTCCCCGGGCTCTTTGGTGTTCCGTTTTATATGTCTTGTTCATATGTGCAGGGTGGTATGGGTGTTTCTGTGTGGTACTGGCGTTCCTCTTCCCGAAGGGGCCCTGCTTCTCCTAGTTGGTGTTGCCGCCGCTGTGTGCTACGCCATGTTTGTTACACTGGGGTGTGTCCTGCTGTTGCGTGTCTTCACTGACATGTGTGCGTCGGTTGTGTGGCGTTGGGTGTTGTCCGTGAATTGGGCGTTGGGGACATGTCTGTGGCCGGCCTGTCACGTGTCATGTGCGTTCGGGGTGGGGCTGATGTGTGTGCTGCTTTGTTGTGTCCCTGTGTCTGTGTGCGACGCATGCATGGCGCTGCGGTTGGCCTCTGCGTTGTGCGCATGTGTGGCGGCGTCATCGCCGCTTTGGGGCCGTGACGGGGTGGTTGGTTCCTAGTCCCAGGTGGTGTGTACACATGTGTTCTGCGATGTTACGATTTGGCCTGTGTGTCATATGTGGATGCGATGGTGGATGTGTTGTGTACACGCGCTGGTGGGGGTTGTCCGCTTTTTCCGCCCTTGCACTGTGTGCGCTGTTTGCGTGCACTTGTTGTGTGTGTGCCTACCTGCGTCTCCGCGGTACGTTGCGTCCTTGGTGGTGCATCAGCAGGAGCATGGGGAGGGCCTGCAGTGCTGGATTCATGCTCGGGGAGCCGCTTCTTCGTTGTCCGTGCTCGGCGTCCGTGTTACCGCTTCGGTTTGTCGTACGGTATCTCTTGGCCGTGGGAGCCGTTTGTTTGCGGCATCGTAATTTATGCGCCGGGCGGGACGTGTTTCGTCGGACGGTGTGTGTCAGTTGAGCTGCGCCGCTACGTGTACGGGCGCACTTTGATGGCGGACGGTGTTGCTGGCTTGCCGGCGGTGTTTGGCCTACTTTTCGCATCGTAATTGGGCGGGCGTGTGGACTGCTGCGTGCCGGCGGTAACTGGTGCTTTTGCATCCGCCAGCACGGCGGTTGTGCTTCCGCCCGACATCGTAATGGGCCCCTAAGACTCTTCTTTAAAGCATTAATACAAATAAATTACAAATTACTCATCTTTCAAACAGACCATAAAAGTAAAATGTATTTATTTTATCACAAAAATAATTACTGTGTGTAACATACTTTTATTTTTTTAATAAAATATATTAACACACATTAATAATATTTGTAATAAAATAAAATACAACAATTATACTAAAAACATTACCCACCCACAATAAATAATAATAAATAAACTTACCAGGTTTATTCCAAATGCTGTAAAATCCATTTTCTGCTAACACAATCCAAATATAAAAAAACAGTTTCCCCCAAAAAATGGAAAAATACAACTGTAGCAAAAATTAATAATCCATGTAGCAAAGGTCCATAGGAAAACCATAAAAAACCCGAAAATGTATAAAATAGTAAAAACGCTCCAGGAAAACCGAAAAATTTAAAGAAGTGTAACAAATATATTAGTCAATAAAACTAACAAACACTTCTTTAAAAAAAAAATCGACTCCTTCCGATACGAAGAACTTCTGAAAATAAAAAGTGTCAAAACAAAAGCACATACATTCCCACCCACATAAAACAACACATAAACACTTACTAACAATAGTACTAGCTTTAAATTTGATAAAAATATACATTAAACACCGTAATACTATGGGGCCGATTCCGATCTCGGCCGGTAGGGCTCCGAATCGGATTCGGCTTTACCGGATCCGATTCGGAGCCCTGTTTCCCGACCGAACCGTACGCGGGTCCGGCCGAGCGAGTACGATGCGAAATCGCCGACCGACTCGTCCGGGCGTCCCGACCGCTCCGACCGACTTCGCTCCGGCTCGAACCGCTCCGACCGACTCGCTCGGACTCGACTCGCACCGCGCAATGGAGACGTTTCCTGGCCGGGTAAGTACGATGCGCGCCGCGAGCAGTCCGACCGAGCCGCGCACTCCGGCTCGTAAGAGCTGTCGGAGCCGTACTTTGGGGGTCCGTGTCGGACCCCCTGTACGCGTAGCCGCGCGAAGTCGCACACAGGGGGACCCATGGGTCCCCCTACCTGTGCGTGTACGGCGCGAATCGCTCGCCGCGTACCCGCAGTAGGGGCGCCCTTGTCCGACTCGCACCCATTGAGTCAATGGGAGCCCGCGTACGCGTTGTACGACCGGCTCCCATTGACTTCAATGGGAGTCCGACCGACTCGAGTCCGATAACATACGGACGCATCGTACTCGTTCGGTCGGACTGCACGGGTCCGATTCGGTCGGAAATCTCTCCGGGTCCGGCTCGGTCGGAGAGATTTCCGACCCGAATCGGAATCGGCCCCTAATTCTCTAAACAGGCCTACACAACGTTAACAATACGTAAATACACCACACGTAACTATAACATATAACATTTCCGAATATAACTAATAAACATCTAACTACACTAAACAGTATCTAACTAGGTTCAAAATATATTTAAAACTTAGTTAAAACAAAGAAAACAAACCTTACCTTTAGCGACGTGAAGTGTCTCCCAACCGCGAGCTTCTCTTCAACGAAAATGACACAAAACGACATAACCCGGTTACAAAATAAAACGCCCAAAACATAATAAAAAGTTTAACAATTGAAAATGTAACTCATTTAATGCAGTAAAATATTACTTTACATGGAAAAAATGTACAACTATTTAAATAAAATAGTACAATTTATTTTGATTTAATAAAAAATTGTGACATAATGTACCTAATTTGTAAAATTATAAACATAAATATTATAATAAATATAATATTTATTATTATAATTACAGAAAAAATAAATACAATAAAACAATGTATAAAAAATTGTTATAAATGTTTTTCATGCATTATACAAATACATTTCTATTAAAAACTTGTTTTAAGTTAAAAACATTGTAAAAATTAATTAATATTAATATTTTTAATATTAATATTAATTAAAAAATGTCATATGTATGTAACAAAAATAGAAAAATGTTAAACATTTATATTATATGTAAACATTTTGTACTTTCTTTGTATAAATATATACAATACCTATTACTGTATTAAATATTATTTAAAACACAAAATTCTACTGTTTTGTTGATAATTAATATGTACTTAAAAAAATGTAAAAAATATTGTAAATAAACATAACATATTTTCTGAAATATATGCACTAATATGTTTCTATTGAATTATAATGTAATAAAATATTTTACTGTATTATCCTACTCAAATTAATAAACAATAAAAAATTATAAAAACTACAATAAAAATGGTGTATTTTCTAATTATTTTGATTTTACCTATATTATCTATATTTTACATATATAAAATACAATTTGTTTTAACAAACATTATAATAAATAAATACTGTCAATTTATTAACTACCATTACCAATTTTTTTAATACAAAATTATCTTATATATTTTTCTAGTACTAAATTTTAATATATTAATAAAAATATTACATAAAAATTAAATATTATTTATTATCCTACACTATACTTAATTAATAAACTATTACAACTACAATATATAATAATTAAATACAGTTACTATACACTAACATATTTTTATATGCTATTCCTACCCCAATATAAAATAATTTCAACAAATGCTGCACAGTGAACATAATTAATTTACTATAACAACTCCAATGCACATTAAATAAAGTAAATGTTGGACACTAAAATTAAATAGTTCTATATTCCCAATTCAATGTAAATTAATTAGGGTAAGTGCTGGACACTAACATTAATAATTTACTATTCCCACTGCAATCTATAATAAATTGGGGTAGGTGCTGGACACTAACATAAATAATTTACTATTCCCACTCCAGTATATATTAAATTGAAGTAGGTGCTGGACAGTAACATGAACAAATTACTATTCCCACTCCAGTGTCTAATAAATTAGGGTAGGTGCTGGACACTAAACATAAATAATTTACTATTCCAACTCCAGTCTATATAAAATTGGGGTAGATGCTGGACACTAAACAAAAATAATTTACTATTCCCACTCCAGTCTATATTAAATTGGGGTAGGTGCTGGACAGTAAACATAAATAATTTACTATTCCCACTCCAGTCTATATTAAATTGAAGTAGGTGCTGGACAGTAACATGAACAAATTACTATTCCCACTCCAGTATCTAATAAATTAGGGTAGGTGCTGGACACTAAACATAAATAATTTACTATTCCAACTCCAGTCTATATAAAATTGGGGTAGATGCTGGACACTAAACAAAAATAATTTACTATTCCCACTCCAGTCTATATTAAATTGGGGTAGGTGCTGGACAGTAAACATAAATAATTTACTATTCCCAATCCAGTCTATATTAAATTAGGGTAGGTGCTGGACACTAAACATAAATAATTTACTATTCCCACTCCAATCTATATTAAATTGGGGTAGGTGCTGGACAGTAACATGAACAAATTACTATTCCCACTACAATATATAATAAATTATAGTAGGTGCTGGACACTAAACCTAAATAATTTACTATTCCCACTGCATTCTATCAAAAATTGGGGTAGATGCTGGACAGTAACATAAATAATATACTATTCCCACTACAGTCTATAATAAATTGGGGTAGGTGCTGGACAGTAAACATAAATAATTAACTATTCGCACTCCAATATAAATTTAAATTAACTATATACTGATCACTAAACATTATCAATTACATCCCCCAAAAATTATTTTTTATAATAACTCCAAAACATTATGCCCTAAAAACCCCAAAACACACTACTAAAAATAAATTCCAAATTTATAATTCTATAAACTTATTTATTTTTAAATAAAATCTAAATTTTTCAATTTTTTTAATAATATTTAATTAAAAATATATATTTTTAATACACTCCCCACCCTTATCCCCTAAAACCCAACATCCCACTCCTAAACATATTTATCGAATTCAGATTTCAATATTATATTTTATTTTAAAAATTAATTCTAAATTTATTTAAAAATGGATTAATATTTAATTTAAAATATATATATTTAAAACACTACCCAACTTAATACCATATAAACACAACAAGCCACTCCTAAAATTATATTTCAAATTTAAATTTCCATATATTTATATTTTTTTAAATAATTTATTAATTTTAAAAAATATAAATAATACTTAATTTTAAATATATATTTTTAAAACACTCCCCACCATCATCACCTATAAACAAAACATCCCGCTCCTAAAAATATTTTTTAATTTACATTTCAATTTTTTATTTTTTTTTATTTCTAAATTTATTAAAAATGTTCATATTTAATTTTAAATATATATTTTTAAAACACTACCCACCCTTATCCCCTATAAAACCAACAAGTCACTCCTAAAAATAATTTTCAATTTAAAATGTAAATATAAATATTTTTTATAATAAAAAAATTCTCAATTATTTTTATTTTTTTTATAATATTCAATATAAAATATATATTTATAAAAAACTCCCCACCCTTATCCCCTATAAACCCAACATCCCGCTCCTAAAATTAATTATCAAATTTAAATTTAAAATATAAATTTTCTTTTTTTTTAAATAAATTCAAAATTTGTAAAACTTTTTAATAATATATTTTTAAATAAATATTTTTTAAACACTTCCAAACACTTATCCCCTATAAACCCAACATCCCGCTCTTAAAATAAATTTTCAAATTTAAATTTAAATATTATTATTTCTCTTTTTTTAAAAATAAAATAAAAAAATATATAAATTTCTAATAATATTTAATTTAAAATATATATTTTTAAAACACTCCCCACCCTTATCCCCTATAAACCCAACATCCCGCTCCTAAAATTATATATAAAAGTTTCTTTTAAAAATTAAGGGGCCCATTACGATACCCGGCGTAAATAAATCCGCCAGGCATGGAAGCGGCAAAAATCCGCCCGCATACACCGTCTGAACACCGACCACGCCATTACGATTACACAAACCGAAAACCGCCATCGGCGGAAAAATCACACAAGATACCGCCCGCCATCGTCCGAGTCGGAGTCAAACCGCCCGCCACGGACGGAAACACGCACGACAACACAAAACCGCCCGCCCTCACGGCCGACACACCGCACGTGAGATTACGATCGCACCGCCATGAGCGCGGGAAAACTACAAATATACCGCCCGCCAGCGCAAACAACGCCGATGAGAATCGACACGGCAGAAGCCATGGCGCCCACGTCCCTGCACAGAAACCATCCGCTGACAAAAACAATCGCACACAACATGGCCAACAAGTCCACACAGCAAGGCACGCACAAATACACAAGCACAGTACACATCCCGAAAACACCCCCTGGACAAACAAAAACTACAAAGGCCAGAACCCCAGACACAACACACCTGAAAACAACAGACCATGAGGACACACCCACATAGGTAAGTACAAAAGCAGCACTCCCACAGACCACAACCCCTTGCAACATTGCAAACTAGAGAGGAGAGGAGAGGACACAGTGACACAGCAAGGACAGCAGCACACCACAGAAACGCACACATCACAACCACCACCACCACCACCACCACCAAACACCGGCACCACAAACCCCCTGCACATTACACAACACACACCGCACCAGCACCACAAACACCATGGCACCACAAAGAATGCCCAAGTTCACGCCCATGGAGCTGACGGTCATGGTCGACGAGATCATCAAGGTGCACCCACAAATCTATGGGAACCTGGTCCAGCACACACCACTAGCCACCAGAAACAGAATGTGGAACCGGATCGTAGACCAGGTCAATGCAGTCGGGACCCTGCCCAGGAACAGAGTCGAAATAAACAAACGGTGGAATGACGTCAAGAGCCTGGTCAAGAAGAAGGAGAGCAAGAACAGAGAGCTGGCTGCCGTCACTGGCGGAGGGAATCCCGCGCTCTTCAAGACCTTCAAAGCGTGGGAGGAGAAGGTGCGAGTCATCATACATCCCGAGATCCTCGCCGGATTAGCAGGGGGAGTGGAGGCTGGTAAGTACAAACTAATGTATACCAGCACACCGCTATGTACTCACATGCACTACCACCATGCCACAGCTCCCAGGGACAAACACCCCCATGTCCAGCACACAATACACAACACATCACACACACATGCAACAGACACCACCACACACAGCCCAAACCGAACAACTGTAAGATGCGTGGGGACATGTGTACACTCAGCCAGCCACGTAACCACCAACAGGTCCCCAAATATGCCAGAAGCGCCACAACGAGCACCCACCACACCCATGTGTCCGCCATAGCTGCACTAACCGACAAGTAACAGGTAAGTGGCAGGAACACAAAGTGCAGTGGGTGGGAGGGTGGACAGCCCAAGTACAACACACACCAGGCCCCTAGTCCCACAGCACAGCAAGGAGGAGCATCCCCCACACCCCACAGCCACGTGTCAGCCACCGCAGTGCACAACGACAGCCGAAAGGTAGACATCACGGTCCACAGCAATCGGTGTCAGTGGGTGTCCAGCCACCACCACGACCCACAACACCCCCCACCCCCACAGACCTGCAACATGGAGCACCCCCGCTTAGAACCATGTGGCATCCAGTACAGTGCACGCACGAACAACCTGCAGGTGGGAAACTGGACAGGGCTGGATTACTGGAGGCATGAGGACCGTAACACGACCAACACATGGGACATGTCACGTAGCAGACGAACACGCAGCACCGCCCACCGTCACGAACAAGTGAACAATGTGCACACGGACATGAACCACAGACTCACACCCCACATGACCCATCACAGACACAGCAACACCCAAGGAGCCACGTCTGCATGCACAAGCCACACTGAATATAGTACCACACGGCAGCCACTGTGCAACTCATCACACACAACCGAAACACCATTGAAGTCCTGTCCATGTAGCCCCTACTGCCTGTCAACCACACACCCCACAACTACGCCTATGTAAGACAAACAACACTAGACGCAACAGAGCGGAACAACATAAATGCACACGAACACCACTGAACCCATCAAACACACAGACACACCATGCACATACAACATACCATCCATCCCATCCGTCAGCCCCAGTCTCATGAAAGGCATGTCATCCGCACAGCTGCCACACATACAGCAGTCACGCTAAGATACATGCCCATGACCAACCATGTGCCAGAAGTCAATGAAGCGCACGACACACTGTGAGCAACAACACACAACATGGGCCACACCCCCCGAGCACTGCAGTGATGCACATGGCACAGGGCAGCACGCACACCAAGGAGATGGGACAACTGCAATACGTTGGCTGGCACACAACCATCACTCACTCATAACGATGCGTCCAATGCCATGTCCAGTAATCACAACAGACAGCAAATATGCAGGCCATGTCAAGCATGCACACACCTCAAACCATGCACTGTCATGCTGCCACAACACATGTCACGTTCGGCACCCATGGCTCACAGCATGTACCCCAAAAGCATATTCCATCCCAAATGCGAATCTGGGGCATGGCCCCCATGTTGCCATATGCGTTCCTAAGCGTCCCATCTGAACACCAAAAGCAAAGTACAAACCAGACCCAGGATGGGCCAGGAGCCCGCATACACCAGAGTCACAATAAGTAGGGGCACAGCAACACACCCATCGGCATGGCCAATCCGTCCCATGCCACATGTGCACAGCACACAGTCCCATTGTCAAGCACACACAACTACAAATGCTACAGCCACACACACGCCTCCGGGAAACCCATGTACGAGATTGCACGAACTGTTAATGTCAGACGACAAATACATACTTCGCCAGGTGCAACACAATAACAAATCTCATTCTCTCCACAGGTGACGAACTGCTGGATGCTGGGGATGGAGACAGCAGCCAGCACAGCCAGCCTACAAGCCCCCAACGAGGACACACGGATGTGGAGGATCTGTCCTCCTCTTCGGACACGGACCACCAAGCAGGCCCATCTGGTGTGGCAGGGCCCAGCCGCTCCCCAGGACCCCTCCTACCCACCAACCCATCATCCAGGGCTGCTGAACATTCCCAGCCCCCTGCTGCCACTGTCGTTGCGGCCACACCCACGGTCATTGCGGCCACACCCACGGTCATTGCGGCCACACCCACGGTCATTGCGGCCACTACCATTGCCGCAACCGCCACCATCGCCGCACCGACCACCACCGCCGCCACCACCACCACGTCTTCGCTGGCACCAGCCCCAGCGCAGGTGGTGGCCCGGCCGACTGGATCCACCCTGGGAGCCACAGCGAGGACCGTGGTGAGCAATGTGGCTAGTGGGCAGGCCGGTGGCAGCAGTACTGGTAGGAGGAGCAGGGTCAGGGAAACGCAAGTCTCCCCTGGGAGCCATGCCCTGCCTCAAATGGCCAGAGTCCTTGGGGCCTATGAAGAGGCCCAAGAACAATGGGTCAGGTCTGCTTCAGACACGCGGGAGGTGCTGGGGGTGCTGAGGTCCATGGACGCCCGTATGGGCCAACTCGTGGACCTCATGGGCCAGCTGGTGGTGGCGGTGAGGTCACAGCCAGGGACAGCAGCTCCACCACCGCCACCACCTGCCGGGGCGCAGGGTCGAGCAGCAGTGTCCAGTTCCCCTGCGTCCACAGCCAGTGAGCACACCTCAACCACCAGCAGGTCGCAAGCAGGCACCCCCTCGCAAACGTGGAAGGGGCCGTCCGAAGTGGAAACAGATCTCCCGGGAGGACTTCGCACGCTCCAGACGCAAGTGAGGCAGCCAGCCAGCCTTCCTTGACCACCCACTGCATTGACTTGGACTACGATCCCACTCCACACAGCCATCTGGATGGCATGTGTGTGTTGGACTATGGACATAGAACCAGTGGGTACACCCTGAGCATCACGCAGCCATGACCGACAGCTCATTGTCACTGCACGCACCACTTTTGTCATCACCTTACACACAATCACATGTCACAGTTTGAAATAAATGCACCTCTTACACAAACTGCTGTTTGTGCCCTGTGTTTTATTTGTACGGAATACAACGGCCACCTTGGGCGGAAAGGCACCTGATGCGTGGCATGGCAATGGAACCGGAGGGCCTGTAGGGACCTAGGGGTGGGAGACAGAACAGGAGCACATTCAATGAGTGTGTCACACACCCATCACACAGTACATGTCAACAACTACAAGCAATGTACACACATCGCACAGAGCAATAGGGCACAATGCCACAGCCACCAACAGTGGCATACTACCCTGGCCATGGAGCGTTGACACACAGCACGCAGTGAACAAACGGCCACCCTGACACAGCACACACACACCTGCACAGATACAGCCACATCAGCCGTCGTACATGGACACTCACCGTCAAGTGAAGTAGTGGGCGATGAGCTGCTGCCGCACATTACCAGCTTCCTCCTCTCCGCTGTCCTCCTCACTCGAGCTGTCCTGGTCTGCGGGCTGGGGCCCTGGTTGATCTCCGTCATCCACGATGAGGGGGATCTGCTTCCGAATGGCCAGATTGTGCAGCATGCAGCACGCCACCACTATCTGGCACACCTTCTGTGGGGAGTACGCCAGCGCACCCCGGTGCGGTCCAGGCACCTGAACCTGGACTTGAGGAGGCCAAAGGTACGCTCGACCACACGTCTGGTCCTCCCATGTGCCTCATTGTAGCGATCGTCTGCTGGGGTGCGAGGATTCCTCAATGGACTGAGCAGCCATGCCCCATTCGGGTACGCAGAGTCACCTGGGTGTGAGGGACACAGAGAACCGTTGCTATTCCAACTGGACAGGGGACAGCATCGCACAACCAGCACGCTACACCACTCCACATACTCACCGACAATACAGCCACGATCCTGTTGCAGATTGGACATCAGTCGTGGCAAGATGCTGTTGCGCATTATGTGTGCGTCATGGGCCGAGCCTGGGAACTTTGCACACACGTGGGTGATCACCATGTCCGCAAGGCACACCACTTGCACATTCAGGGAGTGCGTGTGCTTCCTGTTGCGGTACAGGTGCTCAGTGGCCTGTGGTGGAACAAGGCCAACATGTGTGCAGTCAATGGCTCCAACGACGTGTGGGATTCTGCCAAGGGCATAGAATGCACCCTTCACTGCCGCCAATTCACGAGCCCTGGGGAAGCGGATGTACCTGTTTCGGTACAGCATCATGGCTGCCAGTACATCCCTCAGCACCTTGCTGAACATGGGCTGGGACATCCCTCCTCCACTGCCCACTGTGTGCTGGAATGACCCAGTGGCGAAGAAATGCATGGCGGCCATCACCTTAGCCGTGGGGGTGACAGCTGTCGGATACACCCTGCGGGGACGGAGATGGGGTTCCAACATGGCACACAGTCGATGCAGGGTTGGCCTGTCCAGCCGAAACTTCCTAATGACCTCTGTATCGTCCATGTCCGCCAGCAATTGGTATGGGCGGTCAATGTTCGGTCTCCGCCTAGGGAAAATGGCAGTGGACACATGTCAAAGCAACACAACACATAGCAATTTCGCATACACATCACTGACATGACTGAGCAAGCACATGAGCCACAGCCCAGCTGTCAAGCTGGGACGGCACGGCCACAATACACTTACACAGGTCTCCCAACAATGGCAATGGCTAGTGATACAAACCACTGCCATGTGCATGCACATGGGGATCTAGGCCCCAATGACTTGCGGGGCGTGCTGATGGGGACTGACTGCATATTCGTCAAGCGGCAACGCCACGGCAACATGAATGTCTGCTGAGCATGGAACTGCTTCCGAGGCTGGATGAGTATGGCACACGACGACGACGATGTGGGCACAGGCTGAGCGGCCAAAACAAGTGGGACCTGTGGCACGAGGGGATATGAGACAGTAGTAGGTGTCAGCACTGCACCCTATGTACAGCACTGTACGGATCACACCTCCCGAAACATTGACAGGTGTCCACATTGACAGCCCCATGCCAAGACGGCTGTGTGCTTGCAGTCACACGTCACAGGTGAGAGGTTACATTGCACGTGCCAGGTGGCAGACGTACATAGTGGGAGCTGGCATGTGTGTGCATGTGTCTCCTGTTCAGGATCCACCAGATGGGCGCTGACTCTGTACTGACCATTGGACACAGCATGTTCCGTGGAAGGCTTGTGTGTGTGGGATGGTGGCACTGGATGTGCCTCCGTTGGGTGGGGGGCCATGCACAGGGCGGGTACGTCGATGATTGCGCATTGTTGGTCACGGTGGGTGCACCCACTAAGATGTGTTGCCCTGTGTTCAATTCCTATGTCCGCATGATGATGGACTGTAGATGTGGGCAGACTACACATTGGTCGATGTGCTGTCTATATGCATGTGCCTTCACACCAGGCACAGCTGCCCCTGCACATGTGACCCCTGCTGGACTCGCTGCTGGGTCTGTGGAGCTGATGCACCTTCTGTGCGTGGGGCGGACAGCTCTCCTCACTTCCCTCATTGCGCATGTCATGACTTTGCCGCAGGTGACATGGATCATGGAGGGCCCACATGTACGCGTGGGTAGGCTACACATGATTGTTCACTGGTCGCCACCCCCAGTCAGTGTTTCGAATGGGAAGGTTGTCGTGCTGGTGGTATATTCGATGTGGCGGATGGGCGGGCCTAGGTGCGGGCTTACATTCCGGACATGGGGGGTAGTTGGATTGGCGACTAGTTGCAGTACACACGGGACACGTCTCTTCCTTTCCACATCTGGGTCATCCCTTGTACTCACTGACAGTGATACAGTCATCTTCGCCCCAGCCCTCATGTCCTCCCCTCGCTCCCCCAATATGCATGTGCACCTGCGAGGCTAGCGCTTGCACAGGCAGCCCCAAGCTCGCACCAGAGAGGGCAAGGAGTGTATGTGTGGGTCCAGTTGCACGAGTGGGCTGTCTCAGGGTATGATGTGTTGCGGGACGCCGTCCACCTGCGTGGTGCCCCAAATGGAGACCCGGCCTGCATGGACTATGCATCACAGTCTTCGCCTTCCGGATCCGCCACCTGCGACACCCAGTGGCTGTGGCTGCCCTTGCGGCCAGGCCGCGTCCGTCTGTGACTGATGGCCCACACATTCACTCTTTGGCCTCTCTGGGGAGGGCTCGGGGGTGGTGGCGCACGCGCTTGCACTTAGTCGCAATGGCATGTGGCGTGGTTGGTATAATGGGCAATGGATGGGATGGTGCGAGCCACCTCCCGTGACGTCAGTGCTGCTCGTGCTGTGGTGCGTCCCCCTACACTTCCATTTGACTTGTGCCATGCTAGACGTTGAGGTTCTATTGCCTGCGTGATATGACCAGGAGGAGCGCGAGGAGACCTCTCACACACCATGCTCCACTGCCATCCCGTGCCCTGTATCGCCTGTGCGGATTGACTATGTTGGGGTTACACCTGGTCGACTGGGGCTGTGTGTGCCTTGTCAAGGGGCATGGCGGGCGCACAACAGGATCCAGCTTGTCCACAGAGGGTGGGCTGAGGTGCGCCTGGTACCGCTTTGTACGTGTGCCCGGCTGCTGTGCACACACGTGTTCACTCCCCCGACAGGTGTCCTCTCACAATGCCCAGGGAAGCGGTGGTGTACTGTTCATGACCCCTCCCAACACGGCGTGCTCCAACTTGGCATGTGCGCATCTACCCGTCACACCCACCCACCTGAGCACTGCGTCCATACGACTTCACACGACACATGTGTGTCTTCCACAGTTGTGCTACTCATTTGCGTTGACATCCAATACCAGTGGACTACATGGTCATGTCACGACTGCCGTGTACTTCACATACTCTCATCCTCTCTCATTCGTACTTGTGAAATGAGTCAGCGGAGACAGTTTTGGTTTCAAACATTATATTGAGTCTTCTGTCCTCTGTGATGCAGTATAGTGGACACTACTGGCAGCGGAATACATGTTGAGGATATACTGAGCATGATTGCAAATGGGATAGGGTGTGGGGTTACATGTGATTGGCTGTTGCATGTGGGATGTGGGCTTCAGAGTTACATCTGCTTGGCCAAGGCTGTGCTAATGTACATTTACGTATAGCTGCGGAGCTGCGGACTTTGACACAGACGGTATACATGTAGCCTACCAGACCGCTTGGCATCATGGGCACAGTCCATCTCAGTTCCATGTGACAGGTTTGCTGCGGTTGTTCCTCATGCACGCGTGCATGTGAGATGACATCAGGGCATGTGCTTGCGTGCATGCAGCGGCGTGCCACTTGTTGTTGCAATGTGGTGGTTACTGGACATGTCACAGTCACTGGGGTCGTGTTGTTGTTGTATGCACTTGTCGTCCATGCAAAGGTCCTGGTATGGGATTCCCGGGGCGGGGGTGGGAGGGGTGCAGCACCCACAGACTCCAGGCGACCTATTCATGTCCACTGAGCGGTGTGTGTGTCCATGGGCGCTGGATCCATGTCGTGTCCTGGTTGTTCGTGCAGTTCCGTCCATGTGGGTGCGATACACAGACCCCATGCCACTGCCTCCCACGATGCATGCGGTGTTCCTGGATGTGATGGGGAACAGTGTGCATGTCCCGGTCATATCCGATGTCATGGCGATGTCGTTGATGGTGTGGTTACAGTTGCCGGTCGTTTGGTATGGCTGTTGTGGTGGTGACTGGCCAGTCCGTGCGGAAGCTAAGCATGGGTGCGGGGTTGGACATCATAGGTCAATCGGGGAACCTGCGTTGTGGTCCGACGAATTTACAGGTTGTCAGGTATGCGATGCCGTCCAGCAGGGCTTCCATGTCATTGGTGGTGTACATGTTTGCCAGCCAATGTAGCGGATGGTGGCTGTCAAGGTGTTGTTCGTAAGTTGTCCCTTGGAGGACCATGATGGGGCATGCTGGGTGACATTCGATGTAGCTGTTCTCGATGATCCGTCGTGTGGAGGCACAGTGGTCCCATTTCAGTGCGGGTGCGATGTTGGCCACATACGCCATGCCCCCATAGGCAGAGCAGGCCCTGTCGTGTGCGTCCAGAGGGAGGAGTAGTGGTAGCAGGTCCGCCTTTAGACATGCCGGGTTGGAGAGGCATATCTCCACGGGATGCTGGTAGGGACACCTCCGACAGTAGAAGACGGGCATGACGCAGCTGAACAATGTGATGCGGTAAGTCAGTCGGTAACTTACGTTCAGCAGGGACAGGAGATCGCATCCCAATGTATGTATCAGGTTGGTTTTGTACAGCTTGAGCTGTCCGGCGTAGTTGGGTAGGTGTGTTGCGGTTGCCATTTCGCAGCGGTGCGTTGTGGTGGCGTGCTCCGGCTGTGTGTGCAGTCTGCAATGTGCACGCTCCGAGGTTGCTGTGAGCTCTGTGTAGTCGTAGGGAGACAGGACTTGTGTTCTGTTGGCTTGTTTGGAGGACACGGGCCCTCATCCCACATGCTTCTCAGACAGTTCAAGGTCAGTGATGTGTGACTCCTTCCAATTAACTTGCATGTGGCCGACATGGGGGAGTGTTTTCTTCTTTCTTCCCCGTCCGTTGTGTGCTTCTGTGATATGCGCTATCTGCCCTGTGGTCGGTCTCCTCGGCATGCCTGTGTTGGTCTTTTCTTGGACAATGGCTGTATTCACCGGCTTCTTTCGTAGGGCTGTGGTTTCGGAGTTGGAATGGAAGGTCATTCAGTGCTGTCTGCTCTCCCTTGTGTGGGCGGCAGGCTGCCTTTCCGCTCTGCGTTGGGCCTTGTGTGTGAATGTTATTCTTGGGCCACCTGTTGTCGGTCCCCGGGCTCTTTGGTGTTCCGTTTTATATGTCTTGTTCATATGTGCAGGGTGGTATGGGTGTTTCAGTGTGGTACTGGCGTTCCTCTTCCCGAAGGGGCCCTGCTTCTCCTAGTTGGTGTTGCCGCCGCTGTGTGCTACGCCATGTTTGTTACACTGGGGTGTGTCCTGCTGTTGCGTGACTTCACTGACATGTGTGCGTCGGTTGTGTGGCGTTGGGTGTTGTCCGTGAATTGGGCGTTGGGGACATGTCTGTGGCAGGCCTGTCACGTGTCATGTGCGTTCGGGGTGGGGCTGATGTGTGTGCTGCTTGGTTGTGTCCCTGTGTCTGTGTGCGACGCATGCATGGCGCTGCGGTTGGCCTCTGCGTTGTGCGCATGTGTGGCGGCGTCATCGCCGCTTTGGGGCCGTGACGGGGTGGTTGGTTCCTAGTCCCAGGTGGTGTGTACACATGTGTTCCGCGATGTTACGATTTGGCCTGTGTGTCATATGTGGATGCAATGGTGGATGTGTAGTGTACACGCGCTGGTGGGGGTTGTCCGCTTTTTCCGCCCTTGCACTGTGTGCGCTGTTTGCGTGCACTTGTTGTGTGTGTGCCTACCTGCGTCTCCGCGGTACGTTGCGTCCTTGGTGGTGCATCAGCAAGAGCATGGGGAGGGCCTGCAGTGCTGGATTCATGCTCGGGGAGCCGCTTCTTCGTTGTCCGTGCTCGGCGTCCGTGTTACCGCTTCGGTTTGTCGTACGGTATCTCTTGGCCGTGGGAGCCGTTTGTTTGCGGCATCGTAATTTATGCGCCGGGCGGGACGTGATTTCGTCGGACGGTGTGTGTCAGTTGGGCTGCGCCGCTACGTGTACGGGCGCACTTTGATGGCGGACGGTGTTGCTGGCTTGCCGGCGGTGTTTGGCCTACTTTTCGCATCGTAATTGGGCGGGCGTGTGGACTGCTGCGTGCCGGCGGTAACTGGTGGTTTTTGCATCCGCCAGCACGGCGGTTGTGCTTCCGCCCGCCATCGTAATGACCACCTAAATTATTTAAAATATAAAAAAAAAATTTTAATACATTCCAAATAACATGTTAAAACACTTATATACAAAATATTCCAAAATATACAAAAAATAACACAATACTACACTTTATCGATATTTTAACACAACGATATTATGACAATCGATATATTGTACTTCGATATTTTACTACACATACCAATATCGAAATTTTTGATGTCGATATGCTAAACATCGATATTTTATACCATCGATATTTTACAATCGATATTTTGATATATCGACATTACATTTTCGATATTTTGACTGCTCACC
>CAWUFW010028763.1:0-20669 GCA_963921515.1 Calotriton arnoldi | reverse complement strand
GTCGATTCCGATTCTGGCCGGAAATCTTTCCGACCGAGCCGGACCCGGAGAGATTTCCGACCGAATCGGACCCGTGCAGTCCGACCGAACGAGTACGATGCGCACGTATGCCATCGGACACGAGTCGGTCGGACTCCCATTGAAGTCAATGGGAGCCTGTCGTACAACGCGTACGCGGGCTCCCATTGACTCAATGGGTGCGATGCGGACAAGTGCGCCCTCTACAGCGTGTACGCGGCGAAGCGATTCGCGCCGTACACGCACAGGTAGGGGGACCCATGGGTCCCCCTGTGTGCGACTCGCGTGGCTACGCGTACAGGGGGTCCGACACGGACCCCCAAAGTACGGCTCCGACTGCTCTTTCGAGCCGGAGTGCGCGGCTCGGTCGGACTGCTCGCGGCGCGCATCGTACTTACCCGGCCGGGGAACGTCTCCATTGCGCGGTGCGAGTCGAGTCCGAGCGAGTCGGTCGGTGCGGTTCGAGCCGGGAGCGAGTCGGTCGGAGCGGTCGGGACGCCCGGACGAGTCGGTCGGCGATTTCGCATCGTACTTGCTCGTTCGGTGTACTGTACGGATCGGTGGGGAAACAGGCTTTCGCATGGCTTTTTTCCCGACCGAATGGTATTGGGTGCGCCTCCGACCAAGATCGGAATCGGCCCCTAAGCCGTGGCCATCTTCGCTGGCTGCAAGCCACGCCCCCCTATTAATCTATTTTTAAATAAATTTAGAATTAATTTAAAAAAAAATATATAATATTGAAATTTGAATTCGATAAATATATTTAGGAGACGGATGTTGGGTTTTTAGGGGATAAGGGTGGGGAGTGTATTAAAAATATATATTTTTAATTAAATATTATTAAAAAAATTGAAATATTTATATTTTATTTAAAAATAAATAAGTTTATAGAATTATAAATTTAGAATTTATTTTTAGTAGTGTGTTTTGGGGTTTGTAGGGTATAATGTTTTGGAGTTATTATAAAAAATAATTTTGGGGGGATGTAATTGATAATGTTTAGTGATCACTATGGGGTCGATTCCGATTCGGGCCGGAAAAAGCACCGACCGACTCGGAGCCGGAAAAATTACCGACCGACACGTACCAGTGGCGCCCGACACGCCAAGTACGATGCAAGCCGCGATAAATCCGACCGACACGTCAGGAAACCAAGCCGACCGATCGAGCCGCTCGGAAAATAGCAATCCGGCCGGAAAAACACGCGAATCCAACCGACCGACACGCACCCGGAACAAATCCGACCGAATCGTACCCGCCAACTCCAACCCGCAAAGTACGATGCAAGGCGCGAAAAACCCGACCGAGTCGGACGGAGGACAAGCCGTACGACCGACACGCATACAAAACCGAGCCGAAGCAACACAATACACCGCGACCGACGCGTACGCAGCATACAAAACTGCACAAACACAGCGTGAACGAAACGGAGAACACCGTACGAGACCAATGCAGGGTCCGACTCGGTCACAAGAACGTTTCCAACATACACAAACAGCACAAAGGAAAAATCACCCAAAAAAAGGCCAAACAAGCAATTAGCAAGCCAATAAATACTGGGGGGGTGGGGACAGAGAACAAAGACACACCCACAACTCCACCTATATAAAGGACACAAATCACTACCATGAGCCTTTGCAGATGCCATTCCACTGCCAGCACCCAAGAGAAAGCAACCACACACCCACAGCTCACCCCTCACACAAGCCACACACCATCAGCACACCAACAAATACCTACCTCACATACACCCAGCAAAACACACACTCACACACCCTCACCTGCACACCAACACACACATCACTCACCATCACCACCCATCACCATGCCCCCCAAGAAGAATCCCAAGTTCCTAGATTGTGAATTGGAAGTCCTGGTAGACGAGATCCTCAGGGTGGAGCCACAGCTGTTTGGCACTCTGGTCCAACAGACCCCCATGTCGCAGAAAACCAAGATGTGGGAGAGGATCATCAACAGGGTGAACGCCCAATCACCATGTCGGCGCACAAAGACGGACATCCAGAACAGGTGGTATGACGTGCGCAGGAGGGTACGGGACCTGCTGAAGATAGACTACATCAACAGCCAACAGACCGGCAGTGGCCCTCCTGCCAAGCCAATATACCTCAGGCCCTGGGAGGAGAAGGTGCGGGCCATCCTTCCGCCAGTGAGCGTATATGGACTAGAGAACATCCCAGAGCCTGGTGAGTACACAACAAATGTACACAATAAACTGCCACAAAACACACACATCACTGTCAAGGGGAGAGTCAAACCATGCACACATAGCAATTACACAGCAACTAGAACAGAATCATCCCAAAATGTGTATGTCAGTCAGATAAACACAACACATGCCATCAAAAAAGTCACATCCAACTGTGCCAACACATGTACAAACACAACCACAACTACAGCTAGGCAGTGGCACAAATAGAACTAACACACACATCCACACATGTAGCCACCACAACAACACCAACACACAGTGAAGACCACTCAAAGGAAGGAATTCTGTGTATGCTGGCCAAGTCAGTGTAGCCAATAGCATCATGGGAGTCGCAGTCACACATATTGCCCCCCCCACAACTGTCCCATCAACACCACCCTGAACCATGCTCACATCACAGGGAGTGGAGAAGGACTCACAAGATGGCTGACACTGGCTACTGCTGTGGGGAGCACAAGGCCCTGCTGCCAACTGTGCACCAACAAACAGCAGGACACCACTGACTGACATCCTGAGAGACAACTTACACTCCCTGCAATGCAAGCACGTTCCATGGTGGGCTATCTGGCTGGCTGGGTGGGAAGGGGGACTTGCAGCACTGACTATAGTCACCAGCACCTCCCCTCACACCCCCCCCCACACAAACTCCACAGTACCCACCTGGTAGAATGCAATGCCCTCCATCCTAACACAAGATCCCACAAAGCACCACCACCCTGGGTTATGTTGTGTGAAGCACAGGGACACTCTTGGGACTCTTAGCCAAACAACTGCCAGGACAACACTCCCAGCCATCCTGTCAGCACAGCCAGCCCACCCCACAGGGAAGCAGAGTCAAAGGAAGGAAGCATGGGCATGCTGGGAAGGGGGTGGAGGCAATAGCATGATGGGAGTCGTAGTCACAGACATTGCTCAGCCTCACAACTGGCCCATCAACACCACCCTGAACCATGCTCACATCACAGGGAGTGGAGAAGGACTCACAAGATGGCTGACACTGGCTACTGCTGTGGGGAGCACAAGGCCCTGCTGCCAACTGTGCACCAACAAACAGCAGGACACCACTGACTGACATCCTGAGAGACAACTTACACTCCCTGCAATGCAAGCACGTTCCATGGTGGGCTATCTGGCTGGCTGGGTGGGAAGGGGGACTTGCAGCACTGACTATAGTCACCAGCACCTCCCCTCACACCCCCCCACACAAACTCCACAGTACCCACCTGGTAGAATGCAATGCCCTCCATCCTAACACAAGATCCCACAAAGCACCACCACCCTGGGTTATGTTGTGTGAAGCACAGGGACACTCTTGGGACTCTTAGCCAAACAACTGCCAGGACAACACTCCCAGCCATCCTGTCAGCACAGCCAGCCCACCCCACAGGGAAGCAGAGTCAAAAGGAAGGAAGCATGGGCATGCTGGGAAGGGGGTGGAGGCAATAGCATGATGGGAGTCGTAGTCACAGACATTGCTCAGCCTCACAACTGGCCCATCAACACCACCCTGAACCATGCTCACATCACAGGGAGTGGAGAAGGACTCACAAGATGGCTGACACTGGCTACTGCTGTGGGGAGCACAAGGCCCTGCTGCCAACTGTGCACCAACAAACAGCAGGACACCACTGACTGACATCCTGAGAGACAACTTACACTCCCTGCAATGCAAGCACGTTCCATGGTGGGCTATCTGGCTGGCTGGGTGGGAAGGGGGACTTGCAGCACTGACTATAGTCACCAGCACCTCCCCTCACACCCCCCCCACACAAACTCCACAGTACCCACCTGGTAGAATGCAATGCCCTCCATCCTAACACAAGATCCCACAAAGCACCACCACCCTGGGTTATGTTGTGTGAAGCACAGGGACACTCTTGGGACTCTTAGCCAAACAACTGCCAGGACAACACTCCCAGCCATCCTGTCAGCACAGCCAGCCCACCCCACAGGGAAGCAGAGTCAAAAGGAAGGAAGCATGGGCATGCTGGGAAGAGGGGTGGAGGCAATAGCATGATGGGAGTCGTAGTCACTGATATTGGTCACCCCCACAACTGTCCCATCAACACCACCCTGAACCATGCTCACATCACAGGGAGTGGAGAAGGACTCACAAGATGGCTGACACTGGCTACTGCTGTGGGGAGCACAAGGCCCTGCTGGCAACTGTGCACCAACAAACAGCAGGACACCACTGACTGACATCCTGAGAGACAACTTACACTCCCTGCAATGCAAGCACGTACCATGGTGGGATATCTGGCTAGCTGGGTGGGAAGGGGGACTTGCAGCACTGACCATAGTCACCAGCACCTCCCCTCACACCCCCCCAACACAAACTCCACAGTACCCACCTGGTAGAATGCAATGCCCTCCATCCTAACACAAGATCCCACAAAGCACCACCACCCTGGGTTATGTTGTGTGAAGCACAGGGACACTCTTGGGACTCTTAGCCAAACAACTGCCAGGACAACACTCCCAGCCATCCTGTCAGCACAGCCAGCCCACCCCACAGGGAAGCAGAGTCAAAAGGAAGGAAGCATGGGCATGCTGGGAAGGGGGGTGGAGGCAATAGCATGATGGGAGTCGTAGTCACAGACATTGCTCAGCCTCACAACTGGCCCATCAACACCACCCTGAACCATGCTCACATCACAGGGAGTGGAGAAGGACTCACAAGATGGCTGACACTGGCTACTGCTGTGGGGAGCACAAGGCCCTGCTGCCAACTGTGCACCAACAAACAGCAGGACACCACTGACTGACATCCTGAGAGACAACTTACACTCCCTGCAATGCAAGCACGTTCCATGGTGGGATATCTGGCTGGCTGGGTGGGAAGGGGGACTTGCAGCACTGACTATAGTCACCAGCACCTCCCCTCACACCCCCCCCCCACACAAACTCCACAGTACCCACCTGGTAGAATGCAATGCCCTCCATCCTAACACAAGATCCCACAAAGCACCACCACCCTGGGTTATGTTGTGTGAAGCACAGGGACACTCTTGGGACTCTTAGCCAAACAACTGCCAGGACAACACTCCCAGCCATCCTGTCAGCACAGCCAGCCCACCCCACAGGGAAGCAGAGTCAAAAGGAAGGAAGCATGGGCATGCTGGGAAGGGGGTGGAGGCAATAGCATGATGGGAGTCGTAGTCACAGACATTGCTCAGCCTCACAACTGGCCCATCAACACCACCCTGAACCATGCTCACATCACAGGGAGTGGAGAAGGACTCACAAGATGGCTGACACTGGCTACTGCTGTGGGGAGCACAAGGCCCTGCTGGCAACTGTGCACCAACAAACAGCAGGACACCACTGACTGACATCCTGAGAGACAACTTACACTCCCTGCAATGCAAGCACGTTCCATGGTGGGATAACTGACTGGGTGGGTGGGTGGGTGGGAAGGAGGTCTGGCTGTCAACCAAACACAATCAATGCAGACCATGTTCACACCCCAGAGAATACATAGAAATGCCCAAATAATGCAGGACAATGTGCCACACCAATATCAACCCCTGACTGTGACGACTTAGGACAATCCAATGTACAGGCCCGCACCCCGAGGCACAGTCACAACTGTCAGGTGTGTCAACCACTGATGCCTGCAGAAACATGACATACATTGTTTGTGTCTCCCAAAAACAGGTGATGATAGGGACACAGCAGCAGACGCTGAGGAGTCCCAGTCCCAGGCTCAAGAGGATGCCGAGCTCACTGGCGTCGTACAGCCTCTGTCCTCCTCGGACGATGAACAACCTGGCACATCCGGTGCAAGTCAACATGCTGCACCAGCAGGACCACCAGCTGCAGCACCAGCAGGTCCACCAGCTGCACCCCCTGCACCCACCCCTCCAACGACTGTCACCATGAATACCATCCCTGCCGACATGGACAGAATAAGGAACAACACCAGCGCAGTGACCCTGGACCAACCTGGGGCCATGGACACCACCACCACCACCACCCCCCAAGGTGGACCAGGGTTATCTGTGCGTGCAACTGCACACACTGCACATGTCAGCAGGGGTGGTGGGAGGGGTGGGAGACAGAGGTCGCTGCTTGCAGACGTTGCTGGTGTGCATGAAGACCCACAACTGGTACGCATAGCTGATGCGTACCAGTCCAGCACCGGAGAGCTCAGCCAGGTAGTGGGGCTCCTCAGAGACATCAAACAGCAGCAGGCTGCCCATCATGCCCGCTTGGACTCCCACATGTCCCACGTGGAGTCACACATGTCACGTGTGGACTCCCACATGTCCCGCGTGGAGTCCAAGTGGGATGTACTACATGAGATGATGGCGGTGCACAGGGACATTTTACAATGCCTCCGCCAGATGAACAGCAACCAGTCCACACCTCCCTGTGTGCCAACAACATCTGGTACCGAACAAACTGCAACTGCCACAGGGAGGGAGGAGGACTCTGGCGGAGAGTCCCCTGCACCGCAGCAGCCTGCACTTGAGGGCCCCCCCCAAGAAGAGGGGTCGTCCGAGGAGGGGAAAGTGAGAGGCTGATGGCCAAGCGCAACTCCCAGGAAGCCTGAACCTGTTCTGGATTTTCGCCTTTGTGCACAGACTGTTCACCCTGTTGATGGCAACACTACTCCCACACATTGCATGGGGAGTACAAGTTGGAACAATGTGTCAGACAACTGTGGCCCCGATACTGGGGATCCTGTCTACCTGGACTTTCTATTCATCTAGGAACTTGGGATTGCAAGATTCATGTACAGCACAATCCATCCTATGCACTATTATCACAGATGTATCACAATAAACACACTAATACACCATACTTGCCTCTGTCGTGATTCCAACGTGGGTGCTGTTATGGGGATGATGAACTGCAAAATTACACTGTGTATGCGAACTGCAACAGCAAGGACAACACAGGCATGTGAGTACAGGCAACGTGACACATATGAGGGAGACACACCACCAGGGCTACACAACACATACACACCTAGGCCATCTGACTCATTGCCTACACTGATGTTGCCAGGGAAGACGGTGCAATGCACAGACACCACACCCATTCCCAGTTGTAGTCAAGTAGCCCACAGGTGCAGTAAGCAAATGGCAGTCAAATGTGTGACCACAGACAACGCACATCACTAAGTGAAGCACAGGTTTATTACACAGTAGCAACATGCCGTAACCACTACAGATGCAAGGTAACCCCACCTGGTAGCGGGCACACAGTCAACAACTGTAGACAGAAGGAAGTCCATGGGTGTGGCGCACATCACCTGTAGGGACACAACAGCTACCAGCCTGGATGTGCAATCACGTCGTCGGTGGACACAGTTGACCAAACGAATCTGAAAGTACCCTGTGAAGGACAGAAATGACACACAGTCAAAAGCAATGCAGTACAGGACAGAACAGCAAAACTCATGCACAATACATGTTACAAGATACCCACCCAGAACCAAGTTAGCATGTCAACACTGTTGGGGAGTACAGCCCACCTGTCACCACACATCGCAACACACATCCTGTCAAGTAGCCCATGGACACACTCCAACAGCACCAGAGCACCACCCACACATCATGCCAACTCACATCATTCACATGACACCTCAGGATACTCACATTCAGCTAAAGAAGTTGGTGATGAGCTGTGTGCGGACATCACCATCACCATCATCATCATCATCGTCACTGGCATCGTGGTCCATGCCAGGATCCTCCACAGGTGGCGGATGTTGGTCATCGTCATCCTGGATGAGAGGCAACTCCTTCCGCACTGCCAGGTTGTGGAGCATGCAGCAGACGATGATAATCTTGCACACTTTCGCAGGGGCATATGGGAGGGACCCTCCGGTCTTGTCCAGGCAGCGGAAGCGGCTCTTCAGGAGACCAAAGGTCCGCTCAATCACTCTCCTGGTCCGACCATGTGCCTCATTGTAGCGCATCTGGGCAGGTGTCACAGGGTTCCTGAGGGGTGTCAGCAACCACGGCATGTTGGGGTATCCCGAGTCACCTACGGACAGACAAGTGCACATCAGCTGACTTGGAAAAGTGGGCGGAATACTACAGATCAGATCACACACAATGGCACAAAGTCAGTACACACCGACAAGCCAGGCACGCTGGTTCTGCATCTGTGCCATCAACCTGGGGATGCGACTACTCCTCATCACAAAGGCATCGTGTGCTGAACCAGGGAAACGGGCACACACGTGTGTGATGGTCATGTCTGCAAGACACACCACCAGTGCATTGACCGAGTGGTAGTGCTTGCGGTTCCTGTAGGCCTGCTCCTGGGCCTGTGGTGGTACCAAAGCCACATGTGTCCCATCAATGGAGCCAATGACATGCGGCATCCTCCCCAGGGCATAAAAGTCACTCTTCACGTCAGTGAGTCGTCGCAGTCTAGGGAAATAGATGTACCGGTTCAGGAAGAGCAACATTGCCGCCAAGAAATCGCGGAGCACACGGCTGAACATGGTCTGTGACATCCCACCAGCAGACGCCACAGTATGTTGGAAGGTACCGGTGGCAAAGAAGTGTAGGGCTGCCATCACCTTCACCTTGGGGGTCAGCGCTGTAGGATACGGCCGGCCAGGCTGCAAATGTGGGGACAACTGCACTGCAAAATCCTCAATCAGCTGCCTGGTGAAGCGGTACCGTCGGATGCTGTCATATGCGGCATTGAACACACTCAAGATCCCAACATACATCATCATGAGGCACAACTACATGAAGTGTGCAGTACCGGAACGACATGTATGGTACATACATGGCCAACATCTGTCAACACGGTCCTACAGGTGGCATCAATTTGTCCCAGGTTGGCCCATTGGATATCATGATGCTGTGTCACAGTCACCCCCCAGTGACATGTGAGGACAGATGTGCCCCAGGCACCACAGCTCAACGACAGGCACATTCCCAGGGACCCTGTAATGCCACATGGACACTGGCATCACCTGGAGTATCATGTGTACACCACAACAAAACAAACATGACCCCCACAGGTAGTGGCCACACTTGCCATGGCAGGAGAGCCATGGACGTCTGTGACACACACGCACATCATCAGAGTCCATGCACACACAACGTGGATGTGGAGACTGTCTCCCATTGTGCACATGAAATCAGAGACATTGTAAACACTACATGCACAAAGACTGTGGAGGGCCATCACTATTGTGCCACTGGGACACCCTGGCTCAAACATACCGTCCCACATGGGACTCACGGGGTATGTGACATGACATACACAAACACCACTGTGAAATGTGACCATGGCACATGCACAGATATGAACAGTTGCACATCACAGTGGTCACGTACACGTAACACCCAGGATCCTGTCCCCATTAACACGTGCACAGCCTGGGGGTGGCTGCCCACAGGTGACACCCACAGGACAACATGTACACCAACATACACACAATAGGAAATGCAGCCTTACATGCCTTATGATAAGGTTTGGACAGGCTGTCGTGATGTAGGTGTGCCCCTCACTCCCTGGGAGCTATCTGTGGCTGGCATATGTCCATCTGAGACAGGCATGCTGACATATGCCAGTCACATGTACAGTGATGTGTTGAACAGCAATGGACCGATCGGTGTCTCCGGCCGGCCCATTGCTTTCAATGTGTGCGGGTACGCGTTGTACCCCTGTGCGCGTTGAACAGCAATGGACCGATCGGTGCCTCCGGCCGGCCCATTGCTTTCAATCTGTGCGGGTACGCGTTGTACCCCTGTGCGCGTTGAACAGCAATGGACCGATCGGTGCCTCCGGCCGGCCCATTGCATTCAATGTGTGCGGGTACGCGTTGTACCCCTGTGCGCGTTGAACAGCAATGGACCGATCGGTGCCTCCGGCCGGCCCATTGCTTTCAATGTGTGCGGGTACGCGTTGTACCCCTGTGCGCGTTGAACAGCAATGGACCGATCGGTGCCTCCGGCCGGCCCATTGCTTTCAATGTGTGCGGGTACGCGTTGTACCCCTGTGCGCGTTGAACAGCAATGGACCGATCGGTGCCTCCGGCCGGCCCATTGCTTTCAATGTGTGCGGGTACGCGTTGTACCCCTGTGCGCGTTGAACAGCAATGGACCGATCGGTGCCTCCGGCCGGCCCATTGCTTTCAATGTGTGCGGGTACGCGTTGTACCCCTGTGCGCGTTGAACAGCAATGGACCGATCGGTGCCTCCGGCCGGCCCATTGCATTCAATGTGTGCGGGTACGCGTTGTACCCCTGTGCGCGTTGTACCTCAATGGACCGATCGGTGCGCACCCATTGACAATGGGCTTGCCTGGCAACGGACGCGTTTTCGAATTTCGAACGAGTCGGTTGCTGGAAAATCAGTTGGTCACCCACAACAATGTTGCAAAATCATGTATGTCATGAAGTTGAAATTTTGAAGGATGCTGTGGGCGTGTTTTGGTGCTGCTATTCCATGGATTGGCCAGATTCAGAAGATGCAAACGACTTGGACCTATCACTTTGGACACAAGGGACAGTATCTGCCTCTCCAGCACATATATATTGCTGCCTGTTCCCCTGAGAGCCCACTTGCCTGCACTACATGCTCCAGGACGACATCTGCCACTGCACTGCTGCTGTCTCTGCCCCTCTGGACCCTGCAATGGCACGTACTGTGGAGAGAGCCCCAGCCTTCAGCCTTGAGGAGAACCAGGCCCTGCTGGACAGCCTACTTCCACAGTACAGCAAGCTGTATGGGACACCAGGGGAGCAGGTGAGTGTTCTGTGCACTGCCTTTCTGAATGTGCATTTTGTCTGACTAGCAAGGCTGAGAGTCAGCACACCACTGGCTAGCAGGCTCACTGAGTAGTTGTCACCCCCCATAGTGTGTAGTGACTTGCACTGGACAGGCATGGTGCAGTGACAGTGCTTCTGAACATGGTTTTACTCCCCATGCAATGATACCATGTAGTGACTTCTGGAAAACTGTCCATGGGCAGCCGTGCACTGCCTGTGTACACCATGTGCCCCTGTGATTGCGACATGTATATGCAACTGTGTCATGCACGGATATGTTGCATGTGTAGTAATGGCCTTATCACTTTGTCATCCTGACAGGCTTCTGCCCATCGGAAGCATGAGATATGGAAGGACATCGTCCGGGCTGTCCGGTCCGTGGGGGTCTACAAGCGCCGGATCCGCAACTGCCAAAAGAGGTGGCAGGACCTTCGGGGCTGGACCCGGAGGATTGCACGGGTCCAGCTGAAGCTGTCGCCTCCTCGCAGGAGGGGCGGAACACGGACCCTGACCCCCCACATGCTCAGGATCCTGGCGGTGGTCTTTCCAGACCTGGATGGGCAGCTGAAGGCCAGAGAGCAGCAAGGAGGGGGTGAGTCAAAGACTGCACTGTGTACTCTGTCTAACATGCTATGTGCCCTCCTCGGGCCAGGTTGAACTGCCACAGTACAGCAGTCATGTTGTCCAGGAGCCATGTCCCTCTATTGTGCACTGCCCACTCCTCATCTGATACCCAGGTGTGGCCCTTACATGCAGGGAATTCTGTCACTTAGGACTGTGTCCTTGCAGTTTGCTTGACTCAAGGTGGGAGACAGCATCTGTTTCCCTGACTCTGTGGTGGGCATCATGGGTGGGTCCATTGCTTACACAATGCCTGTATTCTGACATGTATTCAGCGTGTTACTTTGATCTGTGGTCCAATTGCTGAGCTGATCCACCACATGTGGCTGGGGTACCTGGCACACACCCATGCTGCGGGTGGGAACAATGTTTGGGCCCCAGGAGTATGTATATGACGTGTGTCACACATACTTAGCCAGCTGCCTACAGTCCAGGGCTCATCCCTCATTCATGTGGGGCTGGACAGTCATGCCTACTCCAGGCCATACAATACACTCTGTACTCCCACTCCCGTGTATCAGCGGACACATTGTGCACAGTGATTTGACCCCTCAGGTGTCTGCCTCAGTGTCAGTGTGCTGTGGATTAGTCGCCAGGACTGCTGTGGAGTTTCTTGGTAGGGGCTCAGCATGCCACTGGAGATGTGACCATAGGAGACGATACTTGTGTGACACATAGGTGTCTGATCAGCTGCCCATGCAGAATGGGGCATGTAAATGTGAAGTTCAGGCAGCTGTTCCCCATGCACAGCAGAGTGTGAGGGGCTCAGGTTCAGAGGGTAGTGTCACAGGTCTCCCATATGTCCAATAGGTATGACCTGGACAGATGAGGGTTAAGAGGATGTGTTGTGGGGGGGATGTACATGTGCACTTGTGCAGCTCCAGGACTTGCATTCCCCGTGACCTACTATTGTGACACAGTGCAGAGTGTTGTTGTCTGGCTGCAAAGTCATACATCACTGAGACAGTGATGTATGACTTTGCAGTCATGCCTCCGCCATGGCATGTGTCTACTGATTGGTGATCCTGCAGGGGAGTGACAAGTGCTACATGCACACCATAGTGGCGCTGGCTATCAGGACATGGGTGCATCATGGTGTCTGTCGCTGGTATGCATCACATGCATTTCCTATTTGACTCTGGGCATCCCTTACATCCGTAAACCTGTACTGACTCAGTGGCAAGAGCTGTGATGTGTCCACACCGTGTCCTCTGCACTGTCCAACTACTGTGTACTTGGTGCATGTGTCAACACTGGGGTGTTGCAATCCAACAGACACCAGACAGATGGGTGCAAGGCCATGTGGGATGTGAGTGCCATGCTTGGCATCAGACTGACAATTGACTTCTCCTGTTCAATTAGTGCACTTTTAGCAATGTACAACTAATGATGCCAGGGCATGCTCTGTGATGTGCTGTGCTCACAGTGGTGTGTGCGTTATGTGCAGGTGACTGATGTCTGTCTGTTTCCCCATTGTTTGCAGATACATCCACGGCCACGGAAGGGGACAGCTCCACGGACCAGGAGGAGCCGGAGAGCCAGACTGGGTCAGCAGCCGAGGAGTGGTCGGAGGGACCCAGTGGCACGGAGGGCGAGGGGAGCCACACCGAGGAGTCCTCAGCAGCATCCACCTCAGCTGAGGACCAGAGCAACTCGGAGGATGACTCCCTTGTGGAGGCGGGTGTCAGCAGCCACCACACCCCAGCTAGTGTTGCTGTCCCCGCCACCACCAGCACCACCACCGCCCTCCCATCGGCTCCCATTCCCCAGGTCCGTGGAGGCTCCCATGTCCGGGAGCGTGTCTCCTTTGGGCCAGGCACCGCACCCCCTGCCCCTGTGTCCCCTGCTGCCCTGAGTGAGGAGTCTGTGTACCTCCTTCGCCAGCTCCATGTAGGGCAGACAGCCATGCTGAGTGTCCTCCATGCGCACACCGCGCTGTTGACTCAGCTGGTGTCGTTCATGGAGGGCATCTCATCGGGCATGTCTGACCTACAGAGGGGCAATAGGTCCATGGACTCCTCCCTGACGGCAGCAGTGTCCCTCCTCAAACGGTCCCTCACCCCTCCTGCCTCTGCTCCATCCACACTCCCCAGCACCTTACCCATCCCAGGCACACACACACTGGCACAGGCACACACCAGCACACACACATCCAGCACACTGACACACACGCCAATGACAAAACGCACACGCACGCACATTCAGGGGACTGAAGCCAGACTCACAGGGGATGGGGCCCTGGAACACACACACGCATCCACATGCACTGCGCAGTCCTCAGTTCCCTCTCCCTCCAAAGCACCCTCCCTTGCCTCACCTGCAACCCCAAAGTCACAGCAGCTCTTCCTCTGTGACCTCGGCCTCTTCCCCACCGATGAAGCTGCTCCAGCATCCCGGGGAAGAGGAAGCCCACCCACACGGAGCAGAGTGCCCCTCGCCCCCGGACACCCTCCCCCAGGCGCAGACGGACTGAGGCCCCCACCCGCAAGTCCCCCCGGAGTGCTAAGAGCAAGACCCCGCCACCGCCCTGCAGCTCAGGCACAAGGTCTCCGTCCTCCATCCCTCAGGCCCCCACTGCACAGGTGCCCCCACCACACCCTGCCCCAGGTTCCCCCACCCACAGATATACCATCCCCAAGATGCTCCGGCCTTCTCCCCCTGTCACTTGCTCTCCCAGCACCACACCCCCGCTGCGCTTGTCTGTGCCACTGATGTGGTGAGGGTGTCCTCCCCCTCTGTCCAACCCACCTTGCCTGTTCCCCATTCTCCTCCCCTGGAGGTAGGCACTGCAGTGGAGTCCACTACCGCCCTGTCTGACTTGGGCACTGCAGTGGCGGACCTGTCCACCCCATCTGCAGGGTCCACTGCAGTTGTGCCGGCACCCACGACATCTGTGTCATGCCCCCAGTTGTGCCGGCACACACCATGTCAGACACCTCCACTGCAGTTGTCAGTGGCTCTCCAGCACCCACCACCCCTTCCCTGACTCCCCCTGGTGAGCCCTGATCCTGTCCCTGCGGTGCCTGGCCTGCCCCCCGGTTGCCCCTCCTAGTGGATTGTCCCTGGTATTGTGCAGGCATGCGTAGGGTGACATCTGCCAGTGTCACCCTATTTGAACTTTGACAATGGACTGGCCATTGGCCTTTGCTCTAATTTCTTCTGGACGTCGTTATCAAACAACACATATGCTGAATAAAGCAACTTTCTTTTCTCTAGTGCTCATGCTTCAGATGTACATGTTGTTGGTGCAGCTAACCATGCCCTTGCTGCAGTGATGGTGATATCTGGTCTCATGATTATGAAGTGTTACTGTGCAGGAACCCATGTGGTCCAGGGGGAATGTGTCCTATCATGTGGTGTATCCATGTCATCAATAGCAGCATCTGAGGGTGTCATGTGTTCAGTATTTGGCAATGGGTTTCCTACTTACATTGGCAATTTCATATCTGTGGCTTCCACCCCTGCACATCTGTTGTGCCTGCCATCGTTGCATTTGTCTACTTCCCTGACCGTGTTGCCATCTCCAGTGGACATGCAGGTTTGGGCATCAATGGGGAGGGACTCATCCGTGTAGTCAGTGCAACATTGCTATACAAGTGTGTTGGATCTGTGCTGATGATTCCGTTGGCACATCCATGACCAGGCTGATGTGATGGGAGCCCTCATTTGGTGCTAATTGTTGATTGTGTGACCAAGTGCTCAGCTGACATGATGGGGCCCTACTGAGGCAACATATGGCACAGCTTTCCTCACACAGGAGTGGAGTCCCCTCATGGCAGTGTGTACACGTGTGACATTGCCTGCGCCCAAGGTGTGTGTTGTATGTGCATGTCTGTGTGTTCACTTCCATTCATCTGCGCATGCTGTGATCCCTAGTGTTGTACCTGTTTGTGATGCTTGCTGACTTGAGCTATGTTCCCCCAAAGTCTTCTCCCTGTGTTCTCTGTGATGTGGGTGCATGGCACATTACTGGTCATCAGGGTGTCACCCATAGGTGTGTTTGCTGTCAGGGCAGAGTTTGTGTGCAGACGCAGATGGGTCACAGTCAGGTTTCCCTTTGGCACTTGTTGTTTGCCCCTGTCATGTGATTTCCAGTTTGTGTTATCTTTCAGTGATTGTGACACGTTGTGTGTGTGACTGCTGGCACTCCTTAGGGTCCGGGCTGCAATGTTGGTTGTTGTCTATGTGTGTTCTTTGTGGGTGACCTTGGCTTCTTCATTGGTGTGTGACTGTGGCTGGGATCCCATTGGTCGGTGTGGTATTGCCGTCATGTCCATGTACAGCGTAGTGTGCAGTGTGTCAGACATTCAGGAGTCTTGTTGAGTGTCCATGTGTGATGTGTTTCTACACCTTGGTTCCCACCCACCACCCTGGAATAGTCATGGGTGCATGTGCAATGTCACCAGTGCATGTGTACTTCACTGCTGCACATTGTTGGAGGTCGAGGGGTGTGGTCTTGAGTGTGTGCAGATGAGAGTTGTTGCCCGGCTAGGCCCCTGCCTCCATGTTGGCCTTGGCTTACTGGCCATGCTGATTGATTTGTGCTTGTGTAGGTGTGATGGTAGTTTGTTGCTCAGGACACCTGACTGTGGTTCACAGTGTGAACGACATTTAGCTTTGTCATCACAGTGGTATTTTTATTCAGCCCAGGGTCACCACATTGTGGGGGCCCTGGGGGTGGTGCTGTGGTGTGTCTGTGACTTGCTGTGTCAGTTGTTGTTCCTACGTGCCTGTGTGACATGTGTGTTTTGTGCTCCCTCTCACCTGTCAATGCCTGCTTGCCCACATAGGGGATTTGGATCCATGAGTTACCTCAGTGTGGCAGTGTATGCACATCTGTATGATTGGTATTCAGCTCTCCTCATGTGTTGTGTTGTTGCCTGGGGACACTGGCACCCCCACCCCTCACCTGCTGTGTATGATGACAGTGTTGGTCTGCCTGTTTGTGTTTGTGCATCTGCACCACTGCATTGGCATATCTTGGATGTGCCATTGGCTGTATGTTGTTTGGTGTGTTTCCCCTGCTGTCCCTGGGACTCCTAGGTCATCGGTCAGCACAGTGATCATGGTTTGTGTGTCCCATTGCTGCCATGGTATGGTATCTGTTCACCTCACATCTGCTGTCTCCACAGGGTATCTGCATTTGTGTGCCCATTGGTGCAAATATGTGGTTCTGCATTCTGATGGTCACTTCTGTCATTGTGTCATTGATGACTGTTGACGGTCTCAGCCCCCATGGGTGTTGTTTGTCTGCACATGGCCAAAGGAATGTTTCATTTGCACTGCAGTATTTGGCTCCCCCAATTTATGTTGCAATGGGACACATACACTACTTTGCCACAGATGAGTTTTTGGTTCTGTGACCAGGAATGATCCATGCAGTTTGGCAGTTGCAGCTCTTTCTTTGTCAACAATTACCTTTTGGTCACTGTGATGATGAGGGTGTAGACCCCATTGCCACAATGGTCAAAATGTGCTTCAGCTATGGACCCCACACTTGCCTTTTGGTCACTGTGATGATGGGGGTTTAGTCCCCATTGCCACAATGGTCAAAATGTGCTTCAGCTATGGACCCCACACTTGCCTTTTGGTCACTGTGATGATGGGGGTTTAGACCCCATTGCCACAATGGCCAAAATGTGCTTCAGCTATGGACCCCACACTTGCCTTTTGGTCACTGTGATGATGGGGGTTTAGACCCCATTGCCACAATGTTCAAAATGTGCTTCAGCTATGGACCCCACACTTACCTTGTGGTCACTGTGATGATGGGGGTTTAGGCCCCATTGCCACAATGGTCATGGGCTGCTTGCATTGTGGGTGCCACACACATATATGTGTGGCACATGTGCTAGGGGGTCACATTGTATGTTCAAAGTCATGTTCGGTGTTGTAGGCATTTGACACAGCCTGCTCACACGCTTGTCATGGTGGTGGGGGGATGTCTTAATCTTGCATTCCCTAGGTTGTGGTGTGCTTGTTGTGTCATGCATTGTCCATCCTATGAGTGGGGGTGGTAGTAGTGGTAGGCATCCAGCCCCCTGGCTAAGGGTGGTAGTAGTGGTAGGCATCCTGCCCCCTGGCTAAGGGTGGTAGTAGTGGTAGGCATCCTGCCACCCTGGCTAAGGGTGGTAGTAGTGGTGGGCATCCTGCCCCCCTGGGTGAGGGTGGTAGTAGTGGTGGGCATCCTGCCCCCTGGCTAAGGGTGGTAGTAGTGGTGGGCATCCTGCCCCCCTGGCTAAGGGTGGTAGTAGTGGTGGGCATCCTGCCCCCCTGGCTAAGGGTGGTAGTAGTGGTAGGCATCCTGCCCCCCGTGGGTGAGGGTGGTAGTAGTGGTAGGCTTCCTGCCCCCTGGCTAAGGGTGGTAGTAGTGGTAGGCATCCTGCCCCCTGGCTAAGGGTGGTAGTAGTGGTAGGCATCCTGCCACCCTGGCTAAGGGTGGTAGTAGTGGTGGGCATCCTGCCCCCCTGGGTGAGGGTGGTAGTAGTGGTGGGCATCCTGCCCCCTGGCTAAGGGTGGTAGTAGTGGTGGGCATCCTGCCCCCCTGGCTAAGGGTGGTAGTAGTGGTGGGCATCCTGCCCCCCTGGGTGAGGGTGGTAGTAGTGGTGCGCATCCTGCCCCCTGGCTAAGGGTGGTAGTAGTGGTAGGCATCCTGCCCCCTGGCTAAGGGTGGTAGTAGTGGTAGGCATCCTGCCACCCTGGCTAAGGGTGGTAGTAGTGGTAGGCATCCTGCCCCCTGGCTAAGGGTGGTAGTAGTGGTAGGCATCCTGCCACCCTGGCTAAGGGTGGTAGTAGTGGTGGGCATCCTGCCCCCCTGGGTGAGGGTGGTAGTAGTGGTGGGCATCCTGCCACCCTGGCTAAGGGTGGTAGTAGTGGTGGGCATTCTGCCCCCCGGGTGAGGGTGGTAGTAGTGGTAGGCTTCCTGCCCCCTGGCTAAGGGTGGTAGTAGTGGTGGGCATCCTGCCCCCTGGCTAAGGGTGGTAGTAGTGGTAGGCATCCTGCCACCCTGGCTAAGGGTGGTAGTAGTGGTAGGCTTCCTGCCCCCTGGCTAAGGGTGGTAGTAGTGGTAGGCATCCTGCCCCCTGGCTAAGGGTGGTAGTAGTGGTAGGCATCCTGCCCCCCGTGGGTGAGGGTGGTAGTAGTGGTAGGCTTCCTGCCCCCTGGCTAAGGGTGGTAGTAGTGGTAGGCATCCTGCCCCCTGGCTAAGGGTGGTAGTAGTGGTAGGCATCCTGCCACCCTGGCTAAGGGTGGTAGTAGTGGTGGGCATCCTGCCCCCCTGGGTGAGGGTGGTAGTAGTGGTGGGCATCCTGCCACCCTGGCTAAGGGTGGTAGTAGTGGTGGGTATCCTGCCCCCCTGGGTGAGGGTGGTAGTAGTGGTAGGCTTCCTGCCCCCTGGCTAAGGGTGGTAGTAGTGGTGGGCATCCTGCCCCCTGGCTAAGGGTGGTAGTAGTGGTAGGCATCCTGCCACCCTGGCTAAGGGTGGTAGTAGTGGTAGGCTTCCTGCCCCCTGGCTAAGGGTGGTAGTAGTGGTAGGCATCCTGCCCCCTGGCTAAGGGTGGTAGTAGTGGTAGGCATCCTGCCCCCTGGCTAAGGGTGGTAGTAGTGGTAGGCATCCTGCCACCCTGGCTAAGGGTGGTAGTAGTGGTAGGCATCCTGCCCCCCGTGGGTGAGGGTGGTAGTAGTGGTAGGCTTCCTGCCCCCTGGCTAAGGGTGGTAGTAGTGGTAGGCATCCTGCCCCCTGGCTAAGGGTGGTAGTAGTGGTGGGCATCCTGCCCCCCTGGCTAAGGGTGGTAGTAGTGGTGGGCATCCTGCCCCCCTGGGTGAGGGTGGTAGTAGTGGTGGGCATCCTGCCCCCTGGCTAAGGGTGGTAGTAGTGGTAGGCATCCTGCCCCCTGGCTAAGGGTGGTAGTAGTGGTAGGCATCCTGCCCCCCTGGCTAAGGGTGGTAGTAGTGGTAGGCATCCTGCCCCCCTGGCTAAGGGTGGTAGTAGTGGTAGGCATCCTGCCACCCTGGCTAAGGGTGGTAGTAGTGGTGGGCATCCTGCCCCCCCTGGCTAAGGGTGGTAGTAGTGGTAGGCATCCTGCCCCCGTGGGTGAGGGTGGTAGTAGTGGTAGGCTTCCTGCCCCCTGGCTAAGGGTGGTAGTAGTGGTGGGCATCCTGCCCCCTGGCTAAGGGTGGTAGTAGTGGTAGGCATCCTGCCACCCTGGCTAAGGGTGGTAGTAGTGGTAGGCATCCTGCCCCCTGGCTAAGGGTGGTAGTAGTGGTAGGCATCCAGCCCCCCTGGGTTGGGGTGGTGGCGCGCATTCAGGCCCCTGTGTGCATATGTGGCATTGGTGATGGGCATCCCGCCCCTATGGTGCTGCTGTTGCTGGTGTAAGTATATTCAGATTCCCAGTGTATGTGTGTGATGTGTCGTGTACGTGTTGTATGTGTTTTGTGGTTGGTGTCTGACTTACCTTCTGCGCCGTACGCGTCCGTGCCTGTTCCGGTAGTAGATGTAGAATATTGGTATGATCGGGACGAAGGGATTCATGGTTGGTTCGTATCGTTCGTCCTTCTCGTTGCTTCGCGTCGTCCTCGTCGCTTGGCTTCGTCCTCGTCGCTTCGCGTCGTCCTCGTCGGTGCCGTGTTCGTCTCGTAGCCGTGGATCGTGTTGTGGCGCGATTCGGAGCTTATGTGCGCCTCTCCCGGATGCTTTGATGTGCCGTGCGTAGCGACGGGTTCGGCGCGTACGGAAAGCGCATCGTACTTGTTCGGCCGGACGGGGCTGCATTTTCCCTTCCGTGCGACTCGATTCGGCGTTTCCGGATTCGCCTCGGTCGGAGAACAGGACCTGGTTTGGGTGAGTACGGCTCGGCCGGAATTTTTGCTGTTGTGCGCATCGTACTTGCTCGTTCGGTGTGCTGTACGGATCGGTCGGGAAACTGGCTTTCGCATGGCTTTTTTCCCGACCGAATAGTATTGGGTGCGCCTCCGACCGAGATCGGAATCGGCCCCTATATAGTTAATGTAAATTTATATTGCAGTGTGAATAGTTAATTATTTATG
>CAWUFW010028762.1:0-20669 GCA_963921515.1 Calotriton arnoldi | reverse complement strand
GAGGAAACAGCTAGGCTGGGGTTCTGAATAGCAGGGCCCCAGCCAGACTAATGTCGAAAACCAGTGAAGTATCAGCAAAAAGTGGGGGTACCCCTGTGAAGCAGATCCTACTCTCCTACACTAGTTTCCAAAGGAAGAGCGTTTTTTCATTTGCCAATAACTTTGGCATCATTTGACGAATACTCACAAAAATTTCAAACCTTGTTTGACGCTGACTTCAGCTGTTGTCTTGAAAGTTTCAGGGTGATCCGTTAAGTGGAGGGCAGAGAAAAAGGGGGGTCCTAAAACGTGTTTCCCCCATGTTAATTTCCATAGGAAAATTTAGACATGGCTACAGCATGAAATGCTGAACGGAATTACACCAAATTTGGCAGGAAGGTAGCTGTTGGTCCAGAAACCGCCCTTTGTGTTAAATGGTGTAAATCTGTTCAGTAGTTGTGGAGTTATTTAAAGGTTTTTCAGATATACATCTGGGGACATGGTGTATCTGCGACCCCACCCAAGATCTCGGGCTGAGATCTGATTGACTGCCACGACTTCAAACCAGGAAGTGTTGGCAGCCATCTTGTTACTCGGTTGAACCGAGTCACAGGAAACAACATTAAAAAAAGAAAAGGGGGTAGGGTAGAAACACCTTGACCCCCTAGAACTCTTGGGGTGGGGGGTCACACAGGGACTTGGCAGGGCCAAAAAAGCATTCTTTAAAAAACTAATTAGTGGGAGTCATGCTGGATCCATGATTCATGCCAAAAATGTCAAAACAATTATGCACGGGCTCCCACGCTTTGTTTCTATTTGGCCCCCGGGTGGTCCAGGTCCTGGGAGCATTAGAAAATCGGAGTGGGGTGCACTGGCTCATTGATGCCCCAGGGACCACCACCTCCCCGGGGCTTCTTTTACATAATAGCAGAGAGGAGGACTGTATGCCTCCACCGCTGCCCTGGAGACCATCACCTCCCGGGGCTTATTTATTTAATATTGGGGAGGCCTCTTGGACCCCCCAGCCCGGGGACTGCCACCTCCCTGGGGCTTTAACATGAAAACATGTGGGGGGCCGCAAGAACACCGCCACAGCCCAGAGGACTGCCACCTCACCAGGGCTTTAACAAGAAAGAATGTGGGGGGGCTGTGCAGACACCCCGCATCCCCGGGGACTACTAGCTCCCCATGGCAAATTACAAGAAAGGAGGGGGGCCACATGGCCCCCTCCTGGAGCCATAGATGGCACTGGGGACCACCACCCCTCAGGGCTGGCTCTTGATATGTCCCAGCATGCCCACCCCTGGGACATACATATTTGCTATGGTTTACCTCTTGCTTGCTAAAAGCGAGCACAATTGCTATGACAGAGAGGGAGTTGCATGTTTGCAGCTTGCTCTCTGTCAAAGCAATGCCAGCTCCCGCAGGAAGCGGAGAGCCGTCAGGGACTGCGTGGGCAGTGAGGCTCTCCCAGCGGTAGCCAATACTATGATGTGGGTTCCCTGGGTGGGACCAGGGCACTCACACTAGAGGCCAGGCCCCGGGGGATGGTGTCCCCAGGGGCTGAATTAGGCCCAGGAGGGGGCCACTCAGCCCCCCTTGTTTTAATAAAAAAAAAAAAATTTGGGAAAATCCAGCCCCCAGGGCTGAAATCGGCCGGGGGTGGGGGCCCCTCTAACCTTCCCCTTGATTTCTTATATTTAAAAACAAAGAAGAAAAAGGCTGGACCCAGGGAGATGGGGTCCCCAGGGCTGAAATCGGCCCGGAATTGGGCCACTCGGACCCCCTCCTTTTAATTTATAAAAAAGATTTTAAAAAAGGCCGGGCCCCTGGGGATGGGGTCTCGGGGCCGAAATTGGCCCAGAGAGGGGGGCCCCTATAACCTTTGGGTTTTTCAATTAATATATATATATATATATATATATATATATATATATATATATATATATATATATATTACCTACTGGCGGTCGCCAGTAGATAGTTATAGTTAGGACCTAGTTTCCATAGGAAAAGTGTTTTTTTTTTCGCAATAACTTTGGGGCCGGTTGACGAATCTTCGCAAAATTTTCAAAACTAGTGATCAGCTCTGGTCAGCTTCTGTCTTGAAAGTTTCGGGGTGATTCGCCAAGCTGGGGCCGAGAAAAAAGGGGGGTCCCAAAACACGTTTTCCCCATGTTATTTTCTATAGGAAACTTTAGACAAAGCTACAGCCCGAACTGCTGAACGGAATTACACCAAATTTGGCAAAAAGGTAGGTCTTGGTTCAGAAAGAGTCCTTTTTGTTAAATGGTGTAAATCCGTTCAGTAGTTTTTGAAATATTAAAGGAAAAAGAAAGGAAAAAGAAAGGAAAAAGAAAGGAAAAAGAAAGGAAAAAGAAAGGAAAAAGAAAGGAAAAAGAAAGGAAAAAGAAATATCGATATCTGGGCGGAACCTAACCACACATGTCATCGTGAAATCTGATTGGCTGTCAGCACTTCATCCAGGAAATGCTGGCAGCCATCTTGGGACTAGGTTGAACCAGAGTCATAAGAAAACAGTTAAACAAAGATGAAAAACAAGAAAAGGGGGCAGGGTAGGAACACCCTGACCCCCTAGGCCTGCTCAGGGGTCCCACAAGGACCCCCAGCCAAAAATATTTTAAGAAACGTCCGAATTCGCGCTGGGTGCGCGAATCCGGAAGAAAAAAGAAAAAACAAGCATTGGCATCACCAATAGGTCTCGCCGTTGGGACCTTATAAGTGTTTAGCCAGAGATATTGGCAATGTTTCTAAGGCATGTTGTAGAGAGAGAGAGACTGACTGACTGAGAGAGAGAGAGAGACTGACTGACAGAGAGAGAGAGAGACTGACTGACAGAGAGAGAGAGAGACTGACTGACTGACAGAGAGAGAGAGAGAGACTGACTGACAGAGAGAGAGAGAGACTGACTGACAGAGAGAGAGAGAGAGACTGACTGACAGAGAGAGAGAGAGAGACTGACTGACAGAGAGACTGACTGAGAGCGAGACTGACTGAGAGCGAGACTGACTGAGAGCGAGACTGACTGAGAGCGAGACTGACTGAGAGCGAGACTGACTGAGAGCGAGACTGACTGAGAGCGAGACTGACTGAGAGCGAGACTGACTGAGAGCGAGACTGACTGAGAGCGAGACTGACTGAGAGCGAGACTGACTGAGAGAGAGACTGGCTGACAGAGAGAGACTGGCTGACAGAGAGAGACTGGCTGACAGAGAGAGACTGGCTGACAGAGAGAGACTGGCTGACAGAGAGAGACTGGCTGACAGAGAGAGACTGGCTGACAGAGAGAGACTGACTGACAGAGAGACTGACTGACAGAGAGACTGACTGACAGAGAGACTGACTGACAGAGAGACTGACTGACAGAGAGACTGACTGACAGAGAGATTGACTGACAGAGAGACTGACTGACAGAGAGACTGACTGACAGGGAGAGAGACTGACTGACAGGGAGAGAGACTGACTGACAGAGAGAGAGACTGACTGACAGAGAGAGAGACTGACTGAGTGAGAGAGAGACTGACTGAGTGAGAGAGAGACTGACTGAGTGAGAGAGAGACTGACTGAGTGAGAGAGAGACTGACTGAGTGAGAGAGAGACTGACTGAGTGAGAGAGAGACTGAGTGAGAGAGAGACTGACTGAGTGAGAGAGAGACTGACTGACAGAGAGACTGACTGAGTGAGACTGACTGAGTGAGAGAGAGACTGACTGACAGAGACTGACAGAGAGACTGACTGACTGAGACTGACTGAGTGAGAGAGAGACTGACTGACAGAGAGACTGACAGAGAGACTGACTGACTGAGTGAGAGAGAGACTGACTGACAGAGAGACTGACAGAGAGACTGACTGACTGAGACTGACTGACTGAGAGCGAGACTGACTGAGAGCAAGACTGACTGAGAGCGAGACTGACTGAGAGCGAGATTGACTGAGAGCGAGACTGACTGAGAGCGAGACTGACTGAGAGCGAGACTGACTGAGAGCGAGACTGACTGAGAGAGAGACTGACTGAGAGAGACTGACTGAGAGAGAGACTGACTGACTGAGAGAGAGAGAGACTGACTGAGAGAGAGAGAGACTGACTGAGAGAGAGAGACTGACTGCCTGAGAGAGAGAGACTGACTGCCTGAGAGAGAGACTGACTGACTGAGAGAGAGACTGACTGAGAGAGAGACTGACTGCCTGAGAGAGAGAGACTGACTGAGAGAGAGACTGACTGAGAGAGAGACTGACTGAGAGAGAGACTGACTGAGAGCGAGACTGACTGAGAGAGAGACTGACTGAGAGAGAGACTGACTGAGAGAGAGACTGACTGAGAGAGAGACTGACTGACTGAGAGAGAGACTGACTGACTGAGAGAGACTGACTGACTGAGACTGACTGACTGACTGAGACTGACTGACAGAGAGACTGACTGAGAGAGACTGACTGAGAGAGACTGACTGACTGAGAGACTGACTGAGAGAGACTGACTGACTGAGAGAGAGAGACTGACTGACTGAGAGAGAGAGAGACTGACTGACTGAGAGAGAGAGACTGACTGACTGAGAGAGAGAGACTGACTGACTGAGAGAGAGAGACTGACTGACTGAGAGAGAGACTGACTGAGAGAGAGACTGACTGAGAGAGAGACTGACTGAGAGAGAGACTGACTGAGAGAGAGACTGACTGAGAGAGAAACTGACTGACAGAGACTGACTGAGAGAGACTGACTGACTGACTGAGAGAGACTGACTGACTGAGAGAGACTGACTGACTGAGAGAGACTGACTGACTGAGAGAGAGAGACTGACTGACTGAGAGAGAGAGACTGACTGAGAGAGAGAGAGACTGACTGACTGAGAGAGAGAGAGACTGACTGACTGAGAGAGAGAGACTGACTGAGAGAGAGAGACTGACTGCCTGAGAGAGAGAGACTGACTGCCTGAGAGAGAGAGACTGACTGCCTGAGAGAGAGAGAGACTGACTGAGACTGAGAGAGAGAGACTGACTGAGAGAGAGACTGACTGAGAGAGAGACTGACTGAGAGAGAGACTGACTGAGAGAGAGACTGACTGAGAGAGACGACTGGAGAGACTGACTGAGAGAGACTGACTGAGAGAAGACTGACTGAGAGAGACTGACTGAGAGAGACTGACTGAGAGAGACTGACTGAGAGCGAGACTGACTGAGAGAGAGACTGACTGAGAGCGAGACTGACTAAGAGCGAGACTGACTAAGAGCGAGACTGACTAAGAGCGAGACTGACTAAGAGCGAGACTGACTAAGAGCGAGACTGACTGAGAGCGAGACTGACTGAGAGCGAGACTGACTGAGAGCGAGACTGACTGAGAGCGAGACTGACTGAGAGCGAGACTGACTGAGAGCGAGACTGACTGAGAGCGAGACTGACTGAGAGCGAGACTGACTGAGAGCGAGACTGACTGAGAGCGAGACTGACTGAGAGCGAGACTGACTGAGAGCGAAGACTGACTGAGAGCGAGACTGACTGAGAGCGAGACTGACTGAGAGCGAGACTGACTGAGACGAGACTGACTGAGAGAGACTGACTGAGAGAGACTGACTGAGAGAGACTGACTGAGAGAGACTGACTGAGAGAGACTGACTGACTGAGAGACTGACTGACTGAGAGAGAGAGAGACTGACTGACTGAGAGAGAGAGAGACTGACTGACTGAGAGAGAGAGACTGACTGAGAGAGAGAGACTGACTGCCTGAGAGAGAGAGACTGACTGCCTGAGAGAGAGACTGACTGAGAGAGAGACTGACTGAGAGAGAGACTGACTGAGAGAGACTGACTGACTGAGAGAGACTGACTGACTGAGAGAGACTGACTGACTGAGAGAGACTGACTGACTGAGAGAGACTGACTGACTGAGAGAGACTGACTGACTGAGAGAGAGACTGACTGAGAGAGACTGACTGAGAGAGAGACTGACTGAGAGAGAGACTGACTGAGAGAGAGACTGACTGAGAGCGAGACTGACTGAGAGCGAGACTGACTGAGAGAGAGACTGACTGAGAGCGAGACTGACTGAGAGAGAGACTGACTGAGAGAGAGACTGACAGAGAGAGAGACTGACAGAGAGAGAGACTGACTGATTAAGAGAGAGAGACTGACTGATTAAGAGAGAGAGACTGACTGATTAAGAGAGAGACTGGCTGACAGAGAGACTGACTGAGAGAGAGACTGACTGAGAGAGAGACTGACTGACTGAGAGAGAGACTGACTGATTAAGAGAGAGACTGACTGATTAAGAGAGAGACTGACTGATTAAGAGAGAGACTGGCTGACAGAGAGAGACTGGCTGACAGAGAGAGACTGACTGACAGAGAGAGAGACTGACTGACAGAGAGAGTGACTGACTGACAGAGAGAGTGACTGACTGACAGAGAGAGTGACTGACTGACAGAGAGAGTGACTGACAGAGAGAGAGTGACTGACTGAGAAAGTGACTGACTGAGAGAGTGACTGACTGAGAGACTGACTGACTGAGAGACTGACAGAGAGAGAGACTGACAGAGAGAGACTGACTGAATGAGAGAGAGACTGACTGACAGAGAGAGAGTGACTGAGAGAGAGAGAGACTGACTGAGCGAGACTGACTGACTGAGACTGCTGTCTGAGAGAGACTGACAGAGAGAGAGACTGACTGACTGAGACTGACAGAGAGAGAGACTGACAGAGAGACTGACAGATAGAGAGACTGACTGAGACTGACTGACTGAGAGAGAGACTGACTGAGAGAGAGACTGACTGACTGACTGACAGAGAGACTGACTAACTGACAGAGAGAGAGACACTGACAGAGAGACACTGACAGAGAGAGACTGACAGAGAGAGAGTCTGATTGAGAGAGAGACTGACTGAGAGAGAGACTGACTGAGAGAGAGACTGACTGAGAGAGAGACTGACTGAGAGACTGACTGACTGAGAGAGACTAACTGAGAGAGAGACTGACTGACTGAGAGAGACTGACTGACTGACTGAATCAGAGAGACTAACTGACAGAGAGAGAGACTGACTGACTGAGAGACTAACTGACTGAGAGAGACTGACTGAGAGAGAGAGACTGACTGAGAGAGAGACTGACTGACAGAGAGAGAGACTGACTGTAGGAGAGTAGGATCTGCTTCACATGGGTACCCCCACTTTTTGCTGATGCTTCACTGGTTTTCGACATTAGTCTGGCTGGGGCCCTGCTATTCAGAACCCCAGCCTAGCTGTTTCCTCTTTAAAAGGGTCTCCATGTGCCTTAGGCACATCACTGATTGGGATCTGGAGTGCCCTTGTAAGTCCCTAGTATATGGTATACTATGTACCAAGGGCATAGGTACCTCAGAGGCCTGCCAGGGGCTGCAGCATGTATTATGCCACCCCTGGTAGGCCATCCAAACTGACACCACAGGTCTGCTACTGCAGCCTGGGTAAGGTGGTGCATGCACCCCTTGCTGTGGTATAGGTTACCTATATCACTAAATGCATACACACATATAAACCTGTAAGTCACTCCTAAGGCAGGCCTTATCAATCCTAAAGGCAGAGTGCATGGTTCCTATGTGAGAGGGTGCCCCTGCATGAGCAGGGCCCCTCTGCAGCGTTCGGAGACCATCTCTGATGCTGTTTGTAGTGCAGCCTGACCATATACTCTTAAGCGCATTATATCCTCGCGGTAAAATGCTAACTATGGAATGGCTGCACCTAAACATGTCGTGTTTGGTGTCAAACATCTTGGAATACTACCCCCCGCCAATCCTGGCGGCGGGGGTAGCATTCCACCCTTCTAGAGGAAAGGCATGTTAACTCTGACGAGTCCGGTAACTTCTTTCCAGAGCCCTGGCATCACAGAATGGATGCTGCTGCCACAGACACGAGTCTGGCCTCCTGCTGCTGGACGAAACTCCGGCAGGGGAGGCCTGGACAATAGGTTTCCTGTCCCAGGGAGGTGTGACCACCTCCCCAGACAGGACAATGTGTATTGGGGCTGGGCGGGAGCACTTTCGGGTGCTTTGAAGTCCTGCACTGGGGGCACATTTGGTGTCCCTGTGCATACCCCAGTTCAAACCGGATCAGGGGCTTGCAGCCCCTGCTTTGGCGCGAACTGGACAAAGGGAAAGAGGTGTAACCACCCCTCTGCCCTGACCCACCCATAGGTGGGGCCACAGAGTAGTCCATCCCCTATTTTTAGAATAAAGGTAGGAACCCAGTCCCTAGGACTTTAGATTATACCTGGACGAAACTCTGAAACAGAATCCTGGACCTTCGACGCTCTACTCACGATTAGAGGACTGAAGAATCTCCCTTGGGGTCAAGGAGTGACTCCCCTGCTTGGCAGGCACCAAAGAAGCATCTGTCCGGTTCGCATCACTGAAGCTCCCGTCGGACGCCGAAGTCATCGCATCACCAGAGGTGGATTCTCAGACTTCCCCGAGGCTACCCTGAGTCCCCAGCAAAGCTGAGGCCCGTGGCTATCGTGGGTGACTTGAGACCGTGACCCCTGGACACCGAGCACATTTGCAAGTGCACCATCTTCTGGGTCTCCCAAGAAGTCGTGCTTTGGGCTCAGAGTAGCCCTAGCCTCCAGCACCACCTGCACCGAAGATCACTGGCCCCCACTCCACGAGTGTCCTGTAAGCCAGCTCCACGTGCGGCGTCACGAGGCTCCTTCGCGGTCGCTAGCCCGTTGGCTAGTAGCCCTTAACGAAGGCCAATATTTTCTTTACTTGGCAGTCTGGTTGCTCCAGGCCTGCCCTCACTTACCCTCGCTGGGTGAGTTCCCCAGACCTTGCTGGTCTGCATCATCGACGATCTACATCTTACTCGAGACTTGCCGTTGCCAAGGCTTGCTGGGTCCAATCTGGTCGCCGACACCTCTGCACTCGACAGACATCGAGCAACAGCCCGAATCCTGCTCCTGGTCGCCGACAACGCCTCCCGGACCTCGTGGCTGAAGAGTCAAGATGACCATCATCGAACCTGAAGCACTCGACATCGGTGGGCATCTGTCCATCACCGCCCCGGTCACTGGCTAGTGACCCAGACTCTGTCCCCTCTGCTTTCAGGTTCTTCAGAACTCCGATCCACTCTTGGATCCACCCGGACACTTTTCTCCTGGTCGCCAGCAGCACTTTGCAGCAGATCGCCATAAGAACCGACGACGAAACCCGACCCCGAAAGGCACCTATGCACCCGGCTTCCCTGGGTGAGGTAACACGAGTACTCCGGTGCTCCCGTGGGTAGAGACTCTTCAAAGTCCTAGATCTCAAAGGGTTTTGTCCTAGTCCTCTTTAAAGTGTCCCTTTCCTCTATTTTCCCGATCCCGACTTTCTCCATAGAAGTTAACGGCGTATCGCGGTTGTGTATTTACACTGCACGCGTCTCCCGTGGGTCCCCTGTGTCACTACCTTGGGTGGTTCCTTGTGGTCCAAGCACTTCTAGAGGCTCTAGGCCTAGTGTCTAGTTCAGTCGTGGTTCGCATACCACTTTATTGGTATATGGTTTGGTACGCCCCTAGGGCCCAAACGTGTATTTGTGCTATTACTGTGATTTAAGATCTTATAACCTATGTACTTCGAACTCTAGCCTCATAAAGAGACTAGAGGGGTGTGTTTAGTAATAAATACATATATTTTGAATATATACCTGGTGTGGTGCTCTTTCATTTGGTCACTCAAGAGATTATAGACTGGTAAAACAAGCTGCTTTACATTCCTTCAAGACTTAGCCTGAAGGCTGCTCTCCACAGCTACCACTAGGATAGCTTTCAATAAGGTTGTCTTTAACCTACCTACCATAAGAGTCGATTTGGACTGGTGCACGGTGCCCACTATAATTAGTGGACAGCATATGCCAGGCCAACTTCTCACATTGGTGTGCAGCGTGTGGGATTCCAGCTTGCTATTGTTTTACCAGATAATCTCAATTGAATTGATCAACTGAAAACCACTAAAGGTACCTAAGGTACATATAATTTAAGCTTAGAATATCAGTAAGTTCTACTGAACTTAGAGTTGTGTGTTAAGGGATAGCACAACCCTTTCTACAACTCAAGAGAGTTTAGTAGGCCACACTAGAGTAGGTAGTGCATACACCACACCACACTAGTAATGTCTTTAAAAGCAGGATCCAAAGATGCCCTGCAGGAAGCCATGGAGCTTCCCCCTCCAAGTATGACACACTCCCATTCTTGGAACTGAGAGCTTTGTGTAACGTGAGGAAATTAAGGACAGGCCAAAGTCCCACCACCCAACACCTCCAGGAGTTGTTGGTGGCTTATGATCTTAGTAAGTCTTCAGAGACTGAAGGGGTAGGAGCAGAGGGTGGGCCAGCAGATGAGGAAGGGGCCAGGGGTACTACTACCCCCAGCCCCCTCTGAAACTGACCAGGAGGGTGACAATGACCCTGACCTGGAAAACCCAATCCCTTCTGGGGAAGATGAAGATGAGGATCTGGAGAACCACACCTTTGTCCCCCAGGAAGGATTATGAGTGTGCTCAGAAAGTCTAGGTCTCCTTCTCAGGAGTCTAACCACTCTGGCACCTCCATAGGGAGCTCTGTTTCTTCTCACAGGAGGGAATCCTCTCATGAGAGAAGAAAGAGACTGGTCCAGTATGAGGAAACTCAACTGGAGATCAGGAAGAAGCAATTGGCTTTAGATAGAGAATCCCTAGATCTCCTTAAAGAGAGAAGAAAGTTGGGACTAGAGTCCCATGGTGGCAGCCATGTCCCTAGAGATAGGGAAAGGTCCTATGACCATAGGAACCTGAGCAAGATTGTCCCTCCCTACCAGAGTGGGGATGATATCCACAAATGGATAACTGCTTTAGAGAGGGCCTGTAAAGTACAGAAGGTCCCTCAGGAGCAGTGGGCAGCAATCTTGTGGCTCTCCTTTGCTGACAAAGGTAGAGACAAGCTCCTCACTGTTAGAGAGGAGGATGCTGACAATTACAAGGTCTTGAAGAGTGCTCTTATTGATGGGTTTGGCCTAACCACTGAACAGTACAGGTTGAAGTTCAGAGACACCCAAAAAGCACAGACTCAAGACTGGGTAGACTATGTGGATTGTTCTGCCAAGGCTCTGGAAGGCTGGTTGATGGGCAGTAAGGTGTGTGACTTCTCAGGATTGTATAATCTGATAATGAGGGAGCAGATTCTTAATAACTGTCAAAACCAGCTGTTGCATCAGTACCTGGTTGACTCTGATCTGACCTCTCCCCAAGAATTGGGAAAGAAGGCAGACAAATGGGTCAGAACCAGGGTGAAGCAGAAGGTACAGAACCAAGGTGGGGAAACCAAGAAGCAAGATGCTAAGAACTCTGACAAGGGTGGGGAGAAGGGTAAAGATCAAAAGTCTTCATCAGGCCCCCAAAAATCTTCTTCTGGTGGGGATTCCCAGTCTACCAAGGGTAAAGGCCAAAGAAAACCATGGTGCAAGGTCTGTAAGCAAAAGACCCACTGGACCAGTGATTGCACCAAGTCCAAAGACTCCAGTCCAGCACCCACCAATGCCCCTAAGGCACCTGTTCCCCCTAGTACAGTTGGTGGAAGTGCTCCAGCAAAGGGTTTAGTAGGGTTCACCCTGGGAACTGAGTTGGGCTCTGACCTAGTTAGAGAACTGACTCAGGCTGTGTTAGTCTGTGATGGAGGCATGGATGTGCCCTCCTCTATGAGTCCCAGTAATCTGGGCAAGTACAGACAACAGCCTTTAATCAATGGACGAGAGGCTTTGGCATTTAGGGACACAGGGGCAAGTGTCACCATGGTGACACAAGACCTTGTGCTACCTGGGCAAGTTATGCTTGGTGAGATGTACCAAGTGACCAATGCTAGCAATGTCAGAACAGACCATACTCTGGCAGTTGTTAACTTCTCCTGGGGAGGGGTAACTGGCCTTAAGAAGGTTGTGGTAAGTGCAAACCTACCAGTCGAATGCTTGCTTGGCAATGACTTAGAGACTTCTGCTTGGGCAGAAGTGGAGCTCAGAACCCATGCAGAAATGCTGGGGATCCCTGCAGATGTGTTTGCTGTGACCAGGTCACAAGCTAAACTGTCTAAAACTGAACAGGCCTTGAATTCTGGAAGAATGGACCAAGTGCCTTCCAAGAGGAGGAGTAGTAGGGTTAAGGCAGTGCCTTCCCCTTGGCTCAGGAGGAAGATCAGTCCCTTGAGGGGGATGATCTCAGCCCTGAAGAAGGAACTGTCCCAGAGGAACTTGAACCTGACCAGGTTGGGTTCTTGGGGACAGGGGGACCTTCTAGGGCAGATCTGAGCCAGGAGCAGCAGAGCTGCCCCTCCCTTGAACCCCTCAGACAGCAAGCTGCTGCTGAGGCTGCTGGGAAAGCTAGTGGTCCCCATACAGTGTATTGGGATGATGGACTCCTGTACTCAGAGAGTAGAGACCCCAAGCCTGGTGCTACCAGGAGGTTGGTAATACCTTTGAAGTTCAGGGGCTTCCTATTGACCCTAGCCCATGATATTCCCTTAGCAGGACACCTGGGCCAGAACAAGACTTGGGACAGAATTGTCCCTCACTTTCACTGGCCCCACATGTCTGAAGACAGTAAGGAGTTTTGTCGCTCCTGTGTAACCTGCCAAGCCAGTGGCAAAGCAGGTGGCACTACAAAGGCCCCCTGATACCACTACCTGTGGTGGGGGTGCCCTTTGAGAGGGTAGGGATTGACATTGTTGGTCCCATGGATCCCCAAACAGCATCTGGGCACAGATTTATACTGGTGGTAGTGGATCATGCCACCAGGTACCCAGAGGCTATACCCCTTAGGACCACTACAGCACCTGTGGTGGCAAGGGCCCTCCTGGGAATTTTCTCAAGAGTGGGCTTTCCTAAGGAGGTGGTATCAGACAGGGGTGCAAACTTCATGTCTGGGTACTTAAAGGCAATGTGGAAGGAGTGTGGAGTTACTTATAAGTTCACCACACCCTATCACCCACAATGCAATGGTTTAGTTGAGAGATTCAACAAAACCTTGAAGGGCATGATTAAAGGGCTCCCAGAAAAGCTTAGGCGTAGATGGGACATACTCTTGCCCTGCCTTTTATTCGCATATAGGGAGGTGCCTCAGAAGGGGTTGGGTACAGCCCTTTTGAACTTCTGTTTGGCCACCCTGTGAGGGGTCCACTGTGCTTGGTGAAGGAAGGATGGGAGTTACCTCTCAAGCCCCCAAAGCAAGATATAGTGGACTATGTACTTGGTCTCCGCTCCAGGATGGCTGAGTACATGAAAAAGGCAACCAAAAACCTTGAGGCTAGCCAGGAACTTCAGAAGGCCTGGCATGACCAAAGGCTGTTCTGACTGTTTACCAGCCAGGACAGAAGGTGTGGGTGTTGGAGCCAGTGGCCCCAGCAGCTCTCCAAGACAAATGGAGTGGACCTCACACTATTGTTGAGCAGAAGGGTGAGGTCACTTACTTAGTGGACCTGGGAACACCCAGGAGTCCCCAAAGGGTTCTCCATGTCAACAGACTTAAGCCATATGTGGACAGGGCAGACATGGGCTTGCTCATGGCTACTGATGAAGGGCAGGAGGAAGAGAGTGACCCACTCCCTGACCTGCTCTCACAGAACCCTGACGATGGGTCAGTTGATGGTGTAGCCTTGGCAGGCAGCCTCACTACCCAGCAACAAACTGATTGCAGGCAAGTCCTCAATCAGTTTAGGAATATGTTTTCACTGACACCCAGTCAGACCACCTGGTGCACTCATGAAGTGGACACTGGGGACAGTCTGCCTATTAAAAACAAGATTTATAGGCAACCTGACCATGTCAGGGACTGTATCAGGACTGAAGTCCAGAAGATGTTGGAATTGGGAGTTATTGAGCCCTCAGATAGCCCTTGGGCTAGTCCAGTAGTCCTAGTACCTAAACCTCACACCAGTGGTGGGAAAAGAGAGATGAGGTTTTGTGTAGACTACAGGGGCCTCAATGCAGTCACTAGGACTGATGCCCATCCAATACCCAGGGCAGATGAGCTCATAGATACTTTGGCCTCTGCCAAGTATCTCAGCACATTTGACCTAACAGCTGGCTACTGGCAGATCAGACTAGATGATACTGCAAAGCCCAAAACAGCATTTTCAACCCCTAGTGGGCATTATCAATTTGTGGTAATGCCCTTTGGTCTGAAAAATGCACCTGCCACTTTCCAGAGGTTGGTGAACACAGTTCTCACAGGACTGGAGGCCTATAGTGCAGCTTATCTAGATGATATTGCTGTCTTTAGCTCCACCTGGGAGGATCACCTGGTCCACCTCAGGAATGTTTTACAGGCCCTGCAAAAGGCAGGCCTGACTATCAAGGCCACTAAGTGCCAGATAGGGCAGAGTCAGGTTGTGTACCTGGGCCACCTTGTGGGTGGAGGCCAGGTTCAACCTTTGCAGAGCAAGATCCAGACCATCATGGACTGGACTGCTCCCACTACCCAGACTCAGGTGAGAGCCTTCTTAGGCCTGACTGGGTACTATAGGAGATTTGTCAAGGGGTATGGATCAATAGTGACACCCTTGAATGACTTAACTTCTAAGAAAATGCCCAAAAAGGTTCAGTGGACAGCTAGCTGTCAAAAGGCATTTGATGACCTCAAGCAGGCCATGTGCACTGCTCCAATTCTGCAGAGTCCTGATTACTCCAAGAAGTTCATTGTTCAAACAGATGCATCTGAATTGGGGGTAGGGGCTGTACTGTCACAATTGAATGAAGAAGGTCAGGATCAGCCAGTAGCTTTTATTAGCAGAAGGCTGACCCCTAGAGAGAAACGTTGGTCAGCCATAGAGAGGGAGGCCTTTGCTGTGGTCTGGGCTCTGAAGAAGTTGAGGCCATACTTGTTTGGTACACACTTCCTGGTTCAGACAGACCATAAGCCCCTCTTGTGGCTAAAACAAATGAAGGGTGAAAACCCCAAACTGCTTAGGTGGTCCATTTCCCTACAGGGGATGGACTTTACAGTGGAACATAGGCCTGGGAGTAACCATGCGAATGCAGATGGACTCTCTAGGTATTTCCACTTAGAACATGAAGACTTAACTGGGCAAGGTTAGTTTAATGTCCCTACGTTTCGGGGGGTTGTGTAGGAGAGTAGGATCTGCTTCACATGGGTACCCCCACTTTTTGCTGATGCTTCACTGGTTTTCGACATTAGTCTGGCTGGGGCCCTGCTATTCAGAACCCCAGCCTAGCTGTTTCCTCTTTAAAAGGGTCTCCATGTGCCTTAGGCACATCACTGATTGGGATCTGGAGTGCCCTTGTAAGTCCCTAGTATATGGTATACTATGTACCAAGGGCATAGGTACCTCAGAGGCCTGCCAGGGGCTGCAGCATGTATTATGCCACCCCTGGTAGGCCATCCAAACTGACACCACAGGTCTGCTACTGCAGCCTGGGTAAGGTGGTGCATGCACCCCTTGCTGTGGTATAGGTTACCTATATCACTAAATGCATACACACATATAAACCTATAAGTCACTCCTAAGGCAGGCCTTATCAATCCTAAAGGCAGAGTGCATGGTTCCTATGTGAGAGGGTGCCCCTGCATGAGCAGGGCCCCTCTGCAGCGTTCGGAGACCATCTCTGATGCTGTTTGTAGTGCAGCCTGACCATATACTCTTAAACGCATTATATCCTCGCGGTAAAATGCTAACTATGGAATGGCTGCACCTAAACATGTCGTGTTTGGTGTCAAACATCTTGGAATACTACCCCCCGCCAATCCTGGCGGCGGGGGTAGCATTCCACCCTTCTAGAGGGAAAGGCATGTTAACTCTGACGAGTCCGGTAACTTCTTTCCAGAGCCCTGGCATCACAGAATGGATGCTGCTGCCACAGACACGAGTCTGGCCTCCTGCTGCTGGACGAAACTCCGGCCGGGGAGGCCTGGACAATAGGTTTCCTGTCCCAGGGAGGTGTGACCACCTCCCCAGACAGGACAATGTGTATTGGGGCTGGGCGGGAGCACTTTCGGGTGCTTTGAAGTCCTGCACTGGGGGCACATTTGGTGTCCCTGTGCATACCCCAGTTCAAACCGCTTTGGCGCAAACTGGACAAAGGGAAAGGGGTGTAGCCACCCCTCTGCCCTGACCCACCCATAGGTGGGGCCACAGAGTAGTCCATCCCCTATTTTTAGAATAAAGGTAGGAACCCAGTCCCTAGGACTTTAGATTATACCTGGACGAAACTCTGAAACAGAATCCTGGACCTTCGACGCTCTACTCACGATTAGAGGACTGAAGAATCTCCCTTGGGGTCAAGGAGTGACTCCCCTGCTTGGCAGGCACCAAAGAAGCATCTGTCCGGTTCGCATCACTGAAGCTCCCGTCGGACGCCGAAGTCATCGCATCACCAGAGGTAGATTCTCAGACTTCCGAGGCTACCCTGAGTCCCCAGCAAAGCTGAGGCCCGTGGCTATCGTGGGTGACTTGAGACCGTGACCCCTGAACACCGAGCACATTTGCAAGTGCACCATCTTCTGGGTCTCCCAAGAAGTCGTGCTTTGGGCTCCGAGTAGCCCTAGCCTCCAGCACCACCTGCACCGAAGATCACTGGCCCCCACTCCACGAGTGTCCTGTAAGCCAGCTCCACGTGCGGCGTCACGAGGCTCCTTCGCGGTCGCTAGCCCGTTGGCTAGTAGCCCTTAACGAAGGCCAATATTTTCTTTACTTGGCAGTCTGGTTGCTCCAGGCCTGCCCTCACTTACCCTCGCTGGGTGAGTTCCCCAGACCTTGCTGGTCTGCATCATCGACGATCTACATCTTACTCGAGACTTGCCGTTGCCAAGGCTTGCTGGGTCCAATCTGGTCGCCGACACCTCTGCACTCGACAGACATCGAGCAACAGCCCGAATCCTGGTCGCCGACAACGCCTCCCGGACCTCGTGGCTGAAGAGTCAAGACGACCATCATCGAACCTGAAGCACTCGACATCGGTGGGCATCTGTCCATCACCGCCCCGGTCACTGGCTAGTGACCCAGACTCTGTCCCCTCTGCTTTCAGGTTCTTCAGAACTCCGATCCACTCTTGGATCCACCCGGACACTTTTCTCCTGGTCGCCAGCAGCACTTTGCAGCAGATCGCCATAAGAACCGACGACGAAACCCGACCCCGAAAGGCACCTATGCACCCGGCTTCCCTGGGTGAGGTAACACGAGTACTCCGGTGCTCCCGTGGGTAGAGACTCTTCAAAGTCCTAGATCTCAAAGGGTTTTGTCCTAGTCCTCTTTAAAGTGTCCCTTTCCTCTATTTTCCCGATCCCGACTTTCTCCATAGAAGTTAACGGCGTATTGCGGTTGTGTATTTACACTGCACGCGTCTCCCGTGGGTCCCCTGTGTCACTACCTTGGGTGGTTCCTTGTGGTCCAAGCACTTCTAGAGGCTCTAGGCCTAGTGTCTAGTTCAGTCGTGGTTCGCATACCACTTTATTGGTATATGGTTTGGTACGCCCCTAGGGCCCAAACGTGTATTTGTGCTATTACTGTGATTTAAGATCTTATAACCTATGTACTTCGAACTCTAGCCTCATAAAGAGACTAGAGGGGTGTGTTTAGTAATAAATACATATATTTTGAATATATACCTGGTGTGGTGCTCTTTCATTTGGTCACTCAAGAGATTATAGACTGGTAAAACAAGCTGCTTTACATTCCTTCAAGACTTAGCCTGAAGGCTGCTCTCCACAGCTACCACTAGGATAGCTTTCAATAAGGTTGTCTTTAACCTACTTACCATAAGAGTCGATTTGGACTGGTGCACGGTGCCCACTATAATTAGTGGACAGCATATGCCAGGCCAACTTCTCACACTGACTGACAGGGAGAGAGACTGACTGACAGGGAGAGAGACTGACTGACAGGGAGAGAGACTGACTGACTGAGAGAGACTAACTGAGAGAGAGACTAACTGAGAGAGAGACTGACTGACTGAGAGAGAGAGACTGACTGACTGAGAGAGAGAGACTGACTGCCTGAGAGAGAGAGACTGACTGCCTGAGAGAGAGACTGACTGACTGCCTGAGAGAGAGACTGACTGACTGAGAGAGAGACTGACTGACTGAGAGAGAGACTGACTGACTGAGAGAGAGACTGACTGACTGAGAGAGAGACTGACTGACTGACTGAGAGAGAGACTGACTGAGAGAGAGACTGACTGCGAGAGAGACTGACTGAGAGAGAGACTGGCTGACAGAGAGAGACTGGCTGACAGAGAGAGACTGACTGACTGAGAGAGAGACTGACTGAGAGAGAGACTGCCTGAGAGAGAGAGACTGCCTGAGAGAGAGAGACTGACTGCCTGAGAGAGAGAGACTGACTGACAGAGAGAGAGACTGACTGACAGAGAGAGAGACTGACTGACAGAGAGAGAGACTGACTGACAGAGAGAGAGACTGACTGACAGAGAGAGAGACTGACTGACAGAGAGAGAGACTGACTGACAGAGAGAGAGACTGGCTGACTGACTGAGAGAGAGACTGACTGAGAGAGAGACTGACAGAGAGAGAGACTGACAGAGAGAGTGACTGACTGCCTGAGAGAGTGACTGACTGAGAGAGTGACTGACTGAGAGAGTGACTGACTGAGAGAGTGACTGACTGAGAGAGTGACTGACTGAGGAGAGAGAGACTGACTGAGAGAGAGAGACTGACTGAGAGAGTGACTGACTGAGAGAGTGACTGACTGAGAGAGTGACTGACTGAGAGAGTGACTGACAGAGAGAGAGACTGACTGAGAGAGAGAGACTGACTGACAGAGAGACTGACTGACAGAGAGACTGACTGACAGAGAGACTGACTGACAGAGAGACTGACTGACAGAGAGACTGACTGACAGAGAGACTGACTGACTGAGAGAGAGACTGACTGAGAGAGAGACTGACTGAGAGAGACTGACTGAGAGAGAGACTGACTGAGAGAGAGACTGACTGAGAGAGAGACTGACTGAGAGAGAGACTGGCTGACAGAGAGAGACTGACTGACTGAGAGAGAGACTGACTGAGAGAGAGACTGACTGAGAGAGAGACTGACTGAGAGAGAGACTGACTGAGAGAGAGACTGACTGAGAGAGAGACTGACTGAGAGAGAGACTGACTGACTGAGAGACTGACTGACTGAGAGACTGACTGAGAGAGAGACTGAGAGAGAGAGACTGAAGAGAGAGACTGACAGAGAGAGACTGACTGAGAGAGACTGACTGAGAGAGAGACTGACTGAGAGAGAGACTGACTGAGAGAGAGACTGACTGAGAGAGAGACTGACTGAGAGAGAGACTGACTGAGAGAGAGACTGACTGACTGAGAGACTGACTGACTGAGAGACTGACTGAGAGACTGACTGACTGAGAGACTGACTGACTGAGAGACTGACTGACTGAGAGACTGACTGACTGAGAGAGAGACTGACTGACTGAGAGAGAGACTGACTGACAGAGAGAGACTGACAGAGAGTGACTGACTGAGAGAGTGACTGAGAGAGACTGACTGAGAGAGTGACTGAGAGAGACTGACTGACAGAGAGACTGACTGACAGAGAGACTGACTGAGACTGACTGACTGAGAGACTGACTGAGACTGACAGAGAGAGAGACTGACAGAGAGACTGACTGAGAGAGAGACTGACTGACAGAGAGAGAGACTGACTGACAGAGAGAGACTGACAGAGAGTGACTGACTGAGAGAGTGACTGAGAGAGACTGACTGAGAGAGTGACTGAGAGAGACTGACTGACAGAGAGACTGACTGACAGAGAGACTGACTGAGACTGACTGACTGAGAGACTGACTGAGACTGACAGAGAGAGAGACTGACAGAGAGACTGACTGAGAGAGAGACTGACTGACAGAGAGAGACTGACTGAGAGAGAGAGACTGACTGAGAGAGAGAGACTGACTGAGAGAGAGAGAGAGAGAGAGAGAGAGAGAGACTGACTGAGAGAGAGAGAGAGACTGACTGAGAGAGAGAGAGAGAGAGACTGACTGACAGAGAGAGTGACTGACAGAGACTGACTGAGACTGACAGAGAGAGAGAGAGACACTGACTGACAGAGAGAGAGAGACTGACTGGGAGAGAGACTGACTGACAGAGAGAGAGAGACTGACTGGGAGAGAGACTGACTGACTGACAGAGAGAGACTGACTGAGAGAGACTGACTGAGAGAGACTGACTGACTGAGAGAGACTGACTGACTGAGAGAGACTGACTGACTGAGAGAGACTGAATGAGACTGACTGACAGAGAGACTGACTGACTGAGAGACTGACTGACTGAGAGAGAGACTGACAGAGAGAGACTGACTGAGAGAGAGACTGACTGACAGACTGAGAGAGAGACTGACTGACTGAGAGAGAGACTGACTGACTGAGAGAGAGACTGACTGACTGAGAGAGAGACTGACTGACAGAGAGAGAGACTGACTGACAGAGAGAGAGACTGACTGACAGAGAGACTGACTGACAGAGAGACTGACTGACAGAGAGACTGACTGACTGAGAGACTGACTGAGAGAGAGACTGACTGACTGAGAGAGAGACTGACTGACTGAGAGAGAGACTGACTGACTGAGAGAGAGACTGACTGACAGAGAGAGTCTGACTGAGAGAGAGTCTGACTGAGAGAGTGACTGACTGAGAGAGTGACTGACTGAGAGAGTGACTGACTGTTCAATTCAATTCAA
>CAWUFW010028761.1:0-20670 GCA_963921515.1 Calotriton arnoldi | reverse complement strand
CTCTCCTTGTGTACAATGATATGAACTCCGCCATGCAGAAATCAAGACTCAGTTCCAGATGTGTGACCTACTTGACCGCAGTGTAGGCCGAAGGCAGCGGTCAGCAGGGGCCCACAGCCACGTGTCGTTGGCTTGCGATGCACAGAGTTAGTGGCACCAGAGCAGTTGTTGGTAGTGTTCGATCACCTCCGTAACGATGATCCTTTTTTCCTCCGGACTGAACCGCTTCTTCCTCTTACTCCTTACTTCCGTACAGTGATATGAACTCTGCCATAAAGAAATGAAGACTCAGTTCCAAATGTATGACCTACTCGACAGCAGTGTAGGCCGAAGGCAGTAGTCAGCAAGGGACCACAGACACGTGTCGTTGGAATGCTATGCACAGAGTTGGTGGCACCACATCGAAGGGAGTACAGTGATATCAAACGTCCCATTAACATATGAACTCAGCCATCATGATATCAAGACTCAGTTCCAAATGTGTGACCTACTAGACCGCAGTGTAGGCCGGAGGCAGCGGTGGAGTACATCAACGAGGAAGGAGTGCTGGGGGCCTGTGTCGTGGAGGCCAGCGATGGTCTGAGGAGGCTGCCTAGGTCGCGGGCCTCGGGCTTGGAGCTTGCACCGGCACGTGGTGGGTCCTCTTTGACACACGCCGGTGTCGGCAGGTGAGCAGTGAGGCCTGGGTGCGCAGGGGCGACAAGACGGGTCTGGGGACCAGCGGCCTGGGGTGCAGCAGGCGCACAGGATCACAGGCAACACCGCTCACGGTGTCGGCCTCGTGGGGGGTGAGAGGCGCCGCCCTGACAGACACGTTGGCCATTCCGGAAGAGAACCACGCCCAGAGCTATGTGCTTTTTATTCACACCCCTACGCTAGCCTGGAGTACGCCGGGCCAGCCCACTCCGCTCACGCTTACAGGGGGTGACGTAACAAGCTACATTTCCGCAATCTTCCCCACTGGCTGAGGTAACATGGTTGCGTCCACTGTCCACTACACTCCAAACACCAGCAGTGTATGTCGACATGGATATGTCTGTGGTCTGCATACTGCAGTCTGTCCAGCACATCCACGCCACACTTGGCATTGTGTACATTCTCATTCATGGGTCACTTGCCTCCTTCGCACATGCCTGGTTCCCACCTCTCCCCACAATCTGCTATTGTGTGCCTGAGGAGCCATACCGTTGATGGCTTATGTACATGGCTAGCCCAGGTTACCACAGTAAGTTGTGCTGTCGTGTCTGGTAGGTGGGCATGTTGTTTGGTATGTTGTATGTGAGTTTGTAACATGTGCATTCCCAGAGCTGTGAGTTGCATGATTGTGGAGTTGAGGTGTGTGGTGTGTTCAATTGGTACTTACCAACAAGCAATGCATTTCCGTACGTGCCAGCCTCAAAACGCTGGTTGATGATGGACTGTCGGAAGATGAAGGAATCATGCACACTGCCTGGGTAGTTGGCGACGACATTGGTGAAGAGTCCCTGGTGGTCTACTATTGCCTGCACATTGATGGAATGCGTGTGCTTTCTGTTGCGGTAATTGTGTGCAGTGTCAGCAGGGGGCACAAGTAGGACATGTGTGCCCCCAACACGTGCGGGAAGCCAGCTATGGCGTAGAAGCCTTGCTTGGTCTCCAGCTGTTCCTGCGAAGTGTGGGGGAAGTGAAGGTGCTGGGGTACCAAGCTGATGATGGCATCCAAGACAGGTGTGAGGAACTTAGATAGGGCTGGCTGTGAGACTCCTCCGACTCTGGTGGTTGTTGGTTGGAAGGTACCAGAGGCCAACAGCTGCAGCACAGCCAGCAGCTTTGTCTGCGGAGGGATGTTGGTTGTCCACTGTGTTGGTACCGTCAGCCTGTGAGCAATGATGGTCATGATGCGGAGGATGGTTGTCCTTTTGAGCCTGTAGTGGGCAATGACATCCTCTGGTGTTAAGTCTGTGAGGCTGGTGCGTTTTCTGAAGGTCCGCTGTCTTTGTCTGCGCTGCCTCTGTGGTAGTCCGGGGGGGGGCAGGTGGGGTCCGGGGGGGGGGGTGGCAGTGGGTGTTGTGGCCCTCTTGCGTATCCGAGCTGCATGATCAGTAGCTCCATGGCATCTGTTGTTCTTCAGGTGTGGCTCTGGGCTGGGCTCCCTTTTATGGTGCAGGTTGTCGTCTGACTTAACACCAGGTAAGAGCAGGTGTTAAATCCCTGCTGCTAGCGCGCCTTATCGCATGTTTTGGGATCTTATCGCCGATCTGGCTGGTCGTTGAGAATGTTGTGAAGTGGTGTTGTCGCGGCTTTTTGCACTGGAACGCCTACTCTGCATATCATTAGCGTTAGTTGCCGGTGTCATCTGTGGCGATGTTTTTTGCGGCTGCTATCACAGGAAAACTGGTGATATCGGCTGTTAGCACCAGCTTGTGAATAGGGCGATAAATTTATCGCCACTTTGGATGCAATAAAGTGCCGATAACTCGGCGATAAGTCCTTGAGAATATGCCCCACTGTGTTCTCTCTGACCTTGGTGTGATGGTCAGGGCACACAGTTTGGATTAAGTCCATACTTTTTACACAACTAGCAGAGCCAATGAATACTGAAATCCAAACACATAGGACAGAGGTGCTGAAAACAAAGCCCATAAGCGCTGAATCAATGCCAGGTTTGCAGGATAACCAGTGACTATCCAAATTATTTCAATGTAGATTGATTGTCTGAAATGTTGTTTTAGGCGGAAGTTGTGTAAACGGTGCATTGATTGGCCGTCCAGGACCTCATTGGATGCCCCTGAGCTGGCGGTAGAGTTCCACAGTTGTAATCATGAGGGTGAGTGCTATGTTCTGTCACTTTTTATAGTGCTTGGGATCCCAAAACAAACCCCAGCCATTGAAAGCATTCTTGAGATTTACGTCTATCAATTTCTGCAAATGATTCCAGTAGAAACACCCTCCCCCTCTTCTAACCGGGTGAATCCTACTTTTTGTTTGGTTCTGGGCCACGACTAGCTGAGATTACTCGCTGGCCACAGTCACAGACTGCTGGCTATTCATGTTACTTCTAATGGCTGTCTCTATGATTGTGATGAAAAATCACATCTGGATCTTGTGCGCTCTGGGCAACTAAAATACATTTACAGACATTAGATTATTTTATTTTTCATCTTCCAAAGCAGATTTAAGAAAACTGGGGTCAGGGTTTCTGCAGACGGGGGTTACTTGCTCCAAAAGTCATCTGCTAGCAAAACTGATCTGCTAGAAGACTGTAATAAACTATATCATATGGGACAATAGAATACCTTTATAACACACTGACACCTTTAATAACTGTATAACACCGATCTAATTCCATTAATGCAGTTTAGGTGCGACATCACTACTTACTTGTAATAAGAAAACGATGTGACTACTCAACTGTAATAACTCATCAGTTGAATTCTGATGTCACAATGCCTACTTCTCGAGCAAACAGACAATGTCAAAGAAAGGTCACTGAACAGAACTGCAGCTAACATTTAAACAATGAAAAGGGGAGCCAGCTTTTCTGCTCTTTCATCAGGACTGTTTATCCATGAGTATTTGAAACACACTGGGGCATATTCACAAGAACGTGTGATAACTTCCGCAAAAGTTGCTTAACACAACCCTTCACATCGCAGTCCATCGCGTGAAACTAACACCGTGTTAACGTGGTAGTCCCAACCCGGCGGCACCATGCGATAGTAGCAGGATAACGCACCAAATGACCACCCAAAAATTAACGCGATGCAGAAAAAATGCGAAATACGAACGCAAAAAAACCTGTGATACCCCGAACGCGCTACAAAAATCAGTGACAACCAGCTACAGGCCTGAAATTCCCACGCGTCATGCGTGAAAAAGCACTATAAAAGCAAACCAAAAAAAAAAAGACAAAACCAAATAAACTGCATAGCACCATGGATGCACCTGGACCGAGTGCAGAAGACAACCCGAACCCCACAAGCCCCACGGAGGACCAGCCAGCAACCCCGTGCCAGGGGAAGGGCAAGGAGAAGAGGAAGAGGAAGATGGTGTTCAGTCCGCAGGAAGACCGGATCACCGTCACGGAGGTGATAGAACACTACCAACAACTGTTCGTCACCTTCACTGCATCATTGGCAACACAAACGGAAATGTGGCAGTCCATCTTGACCAATGTGAATGCAGTCGGAGTGTCGAGGAGGTCAATGGAGGATGTCAAGAGGCGCTGGCATGAAGTGCACAGCCAAACCAAACAGAAACTCGCTGCCAACATGAAGGCAGCAAAGGCGACTGGAGGTGGGAGTCCGGCGTCACAGGAGGAGCTGGATGAGCTGGAGGAAATGGTGGCCACAGTCATCAGTGTGGAGACGGTGCAAGGAGTCGGGGGTCTGGACACAGCGCAATATGACCGGACCCAACAGCAACAGGGTGAGTAATGACCAGGGACTGTGGGGACGGGGGCAGATGGGCACAATGGCACACATGCACAAACATGTGAAGCACACTGCACACCCACAATGAGTGCGGAACATGTCCCTGATACCCTTGGCACACCGCAGCACACATAGAAACACCAAGTAGGCCCCCGTCCACAATGTGCACAAATGGGCCAACCTCCATATCACTAATGCCACACCCCACCCATGCACATGTGCCGAATCCATAAAATCAGCGGCTCTGTGAGCCACACTGACAATGCAAGTGACACTGCATGACCAATAGCATGGCTGAAGTCACTAGACATGACATGGCGCATGACACGACATTGAGGTGGCTGAGTATGGACCACATCCATAAAGGAGCAGGTCACACCCTGACACATCCACGTGTACCTACGACCCATGACGTCAAAAACACATCAGTAGACACACAATGCACAAGAGTACAAAATTTCTCCAGTCGCACAAATGACCCAAGTCGCAAACATCCCATCACCCGAAAAGCACACAAGTCACATGCACACCGACTCTAAGGGATAAGGGTCCGCCAAAGCAGAGCTGCAGGGACGATTAGGCAACAATGCAGCACACACACATGGCAATCACAGTACCTCAACACTGACGACAATGTGGCACAGAGTGCAACCCCTACACCACAGGACAGAGGACACAAATGGTGCCGCCCGTGCGTATTGACTGGCCAATCACATTTGGCAATGCATGACACTGTGAGATGGTAATGTACAAGTACAACCACACATCCGTCATGTAGTCGAAATGTACACTGTCTCCCATCAAATAGCCAGCTCCACCAAAACAGTCACAATGTACATCGTCATGCAGTCTGAATGTAAACATCTACAATGCGTCAACATACATGGAACACACTGTTAATCTGCATCTCCCCTTTACATTGCAGAAGGACAATCAACACCTCCTGCAGAGCAGACCAGACATCTCTTCACTGATGATGAAGAGGACACCCTGCACATTTGCACAGACACACTCCAACGCCTCGTGGACAGCATCCGCACCCCACCTCCAGGAGCAGTGCAGCCCAGCTGCATCGCAGCCACCCCACCACCTGCACAGCCCACACAGCAGGAAGCACACACCACCACGGCTGGCTCCCAGGACCCCCATCACCAACACATGGAATTCCAACGCCGTGTGTTAGGGTGCCAGGAGAAGGTGGCAGATCAGCTGCGGATGGGTTTCGACCTCATGGCAGCCAAACTAGATGCCATACGTGGGTGCCTGAGTCCCATCAGGGAGCACCTACAGTCCCAAACGGACACCCACTGTCCGCACCATGCTCAACAACAATCCTTGGCTGACTTTGCTGGGTCCATTACCCGGATACGAGAACTGTCTAGGCAGACCGGCTCCAGCGATGGCAGCACAGAGTTGGCACAGATGCGGCGGACAATGGAGACCAAGGAGCAGATGCAGGCTGGAAGTATGGCTGCCACTGCTGAACACCAGCGAGATGTAGCTGCGATCTTCCATGCCTTGCGGATCCTCATCTTGCCATTGCTGCCACGAGGCCTGTACCAGATGACTGCTGCAGGAACCTCGACACACACATCTCCGCCCCCTGATGTGTCAGTGGCCCATGGTGATGCAGCCCTATCACCTTTGCACCCTGATGTGTCAGTGGCACACGGTGATGCAGTCCTATCACCTTCGCACCCTGATGTGTCAGTGGCACACAGTGACGCAGCCATAACACCACCACACACACCTGACACACCGGACACAGAAGATGTCTCAGAGGAGTAAGATGTCGAGGGTAATGACTGTGTGAGGAAGGAGGCAGTAGCATCCTTCCCTGCCATATGGCCTGTCCCTGCCTGGTTGTGCTCTCTGCATCATGCCCTGGAACAACACCTCCCAATGTCCCCCGAAACACTCTGCGACATACACCTGGACCCCGACATGGACTGGCATATCTGCTCTGGTACCAATGACACAGCAATCCTGCGGCGGACTGAACTCCACCTCTTCAGATTCACCTTGCATTCCCCCAAGGACTCTGGTTGGCCCACCACTGGTCAACCATGTTATGTGGGCTTGAAGTGGTCATGTACTGCTCCTGCTCTGACACCCCCCAGAATGTGAATAAAACATTCCAAATCACACAGATGTGTCATGTCCATGTTCACTCACGTATTAATGTTTGGATGAATGCAGGGACATTGATTTCACCAAAAGGTACACCCTGGGAAATGTCCTCAATGCGCATGTTTGAGCCTGACCCACATGGCCAGATGGATGACTGTGAAGGTATGAACTAGCTGTGGCCTCATTGCACATTAACGACAATCTCGTTACCCCCCAACGTAGCCCCACGTCCATGTGTCAAATCGGGCTGTGAGTAGAAATCGCATGATCGGTAGCAGTCCGGAAGTGATGCCCCCATCACATGTGACAAAAGAACGTCTCTTCGCATTCTTACTCACACACATCTGTGTGGACCCAGTCTGTTTTGATGGATGACCTTGATCTGTTGTATTCCGCTTTAGGTGTCCGTATATAGGTTTTCCTGAAACATGTCCTTATATAGGCACAATTCCCATTGCCCTTATATAGGCATAGAATCCCTGTCCTTATTTAGGCATTAACCATGCACTCCAAATACAGGCATGGTCACCGACATCCGTCCACCCTAACGTCACAACGAGTTCTTAGAAAACAGACCCCTAAGCTTCGGGAGTTCCCCTAGCACAGGATTATTGATTTCTCCAAGAACTCATCTATTATGTATGAACCGTTATACCTTAAGGGTTCATTCCTGATGTCTTCCTCTGTCCGACTTCACGTCAATGCTAACATTCCAAGACACCTACCAGGTATAAATATACCTTCCCTTGCCCAAGCAAGTTAGAGGAGACCTCGACTTCAGAGGAGCCCGTATCCCGGCCTGACGCACTGAGAAGACGCTGTCATTCCTGCACGCAGACGAATCCAGCTTCCAGTGTTCTGACTCCCTTCGCGGGGTGTTATAGTTCCAGATCCAGCAAGAGATTCCCACCTCTCCCATTCTCAAGGTATGGAGCTGACTAGAACCTAGAGGGACTCTTGGCATACCATACTTGGCATACTATATTAAATATACTCTTAGTATACCAGACTAGAGAATACTCCACCTACTTCTACCTTTCCCTACACCTAGACTAGGTTAGGTACATTGGGGTAGAACTAGCTTAGAGACCCATCTTATGAGTACTCGCATTTTTAGCTCATGTTATTTATGTACGTGAATATATGCTAAAAGATAATGCTAGCGCAGTATTATTTATTTCTACTGCTTACGCTGTACATTATTTATCTTGCATACTGTCTTGTGATCATAACAGCACATATCTCTTACACGAGAAACAAGACTGTTCAATAAAACCCTTTTTATTGAAACGCCCGTCTTTCCTTTCTGTGTAACTCTGTAGAAACTAAGCATGCACGATTGACTGAGTGAAACTGTTATCTATTGTTTCCACGATTCTGAGACGTGTTACGATTCTAAAGGGAAACAAAGTTGTCATGTTTTTCGGTTGCCAGAAACTACTCCCTTCTTGTTCTCAAGGAGTTTCTAGTGGCCTCTGAGCTAGCTGGCACAAGTAATTCAGTTTAATATACTCAATATGGACATACCGACCTTATTCTTATGTCAAGACTATAGGTTATATTATTCCAATGCGCAGAGCCTATTAGGGAAATAGGAACTACACTACAGATCTACATGGCAAGTAGTTGGACACCATATGCACATTGCTGGTGACACGTAAGAGCACAGGTCTGCCAGCAACTATCCCAGCCACAATGTCTGGCCCACAGAGGTGGAGCTGTCAATGGGGACCCACACACAATCCACAAGCGTCAGTCAATCCCTCCCTGTATACGGACAATGCACATGTGGGCACACGATTTGTCATTGTAATGAACACTCATCACAGTTGTATACAGGTGCAGTGGTGTGGGCTTTATTGGCATGTGCGTGTAAGTACGGGCAAGGTAAGGGCCACAACATGCAGAGCAATGTTTAAGACACTTACAGGCTGCTTAGGGACATGTCGAGGTGCAAGTAATGGGGTGGCAGGAATAAACACCACTCATCACGGATGTCAACGGTCCCGACCCACCTTGCTGTGCTGGACGAGTCATGTGATGTTTTGCGTCTGCTCATTGGCCCGTGTCAGCGGGCACGACTCACAGCCCATGGGATCTGCATGGTGCTGTCGCGCCGTACTGCGCTGACTGTATGCTCTGCTGACAGTGAGCAGGTGAAAGGATCCTACAAGGTCACATGTCGTGCTACGTTGCCATGTGTGTACTCTTCCCCCAGCAGTGTCTCCAATTTTGTGACGTTGCCAAACGAGGCTGTGCAGCCCCGCCCATGGGACTGCATCACCTTGCACATGTGTGTGTACACACTCGTAGGTCCACGCACATGCATTCTGAGTCCTGGCGAAGGCAGACATGTCCACTGTTGTGGTGGGATGTGTGGCCATTCCTCCAAGGTGCTACAAGGTGTGGCGACCTGTGCTGTGGCTGACAATTAGTTGTGGCTGCAGGAACGTAGTTACTCGTCCATGTATGCGAGCGCTGCTTCATGGGCAATCTGTTCCAAGAGTTCCTCGTTGTCGGGGTCAAGGTACAAGAGGGCGAGCCAATCCATTTCCTGGTCCGGGCAGCTGTGCTCCGTCCACGCTGTTTCACCAATCCGCAACACAGCCCAATTGGGGAGCGCCTCGATGTGGTCACTGCACACGAGGAGTTGTGCAATCTCCCATGCCCAACTGCCTGCACATACGCCCAATGTCAAGGCATCCCATGCACAGGTATCACGGTTACACTCCTGTTCATGGGCCAATAGGGGGCGCACACACAAGTCATAATCCAGTTCAGCTACCGTTGTGTTGGATAGGCAGACATCCATGGGCCACTCAAATGTGCATGTTCGACAGTGGAACCAGGGCTGGACGCAGGTGACGTTCGCAAGCCGGAAACTCAGACGGTAACTGATGCGCAACACTGCCAGTGGCAGTGATCCCAACAAATGCAGCATTTGTGCACGGTACAGTTCCACGTGACAGGGGTTGTGCATGTGCCCGGGATTGCCAGCCATTGCCTTTGTTGGTCTCGTAGCACCGGCACTCTTCTGACAGGCGGCAGTTATGTGGATGGTCTGCCACTGCTCGGAGCAATGAGTCATATTTGTGTGCAACGTTTGTGCGTATGGGTTTTTTCTTACTTATGTGTCAGGGGCATCCAAGGCAGGTGTACCACAAGCAGGGATAAGTGTGTGTGGGGTGTGGACACGTTTGTATTTCATTCGCGCAGTTTGTGGTGTGGGAGTCATCAGGATCTGGTATGGTATCTCTCGCAGGGAGTGCCAGCCGCATTCATGACCAAGGTCGGGGGTTCAGATGTCCTTCGGCCTTGTGTGTTGAGACAAAGGATCTTTCATTCCTAATGTTGGTCTGACTACTGCTTGCATTTTTGAGATGTGATGTTGCCTTCGCGTTGCTATTGATGCCGGGCCTTTGACTTGGTGTGCACCAATGGCGATACACACACAACATTTGGCATGTATGAGCCAGGAGCCCGATTGGCCTTGCACTCCTTGTACATTCTCTCTCTTTCTCTCTCTCACTCCCTCTCCCTCTCACTCCCCCTCTCTTTCTCTCACTCTATCTCTGTCTCTCTCTTTCGCTCGCTCTCTCTGTCCTTTGGTGAGCGCATGACACACATTCTCATCTGTCATTTCGTTTTGCAGGCTGTGACTTACAGACTGTCCTGGGGGACCCGCCATGTCTGTTCATAATAGTTGTTTTGTGTTTATTCTGTGTTGGGCGAATTATTTGCTAGATCTAAGATGGATGTCTGATTCTCATTTGTCTGACGGCACATGTATGTTGGGTGTTGTGATTGTGCGACATCTGGCACATTGTTTTGTTTATGGTTTCGTAATGTTGATGTGCCATCTCTTTGTCCGGGGGTGGGTGGGGGGTGCCCGGTGTGGGGCCCCGGGGGGGGGGGTCCTGGGTGTGGTGGCGGTGGGTGTTGTTGCCCTCTTGGGGCTCCGGGATGCATGGTGGGTGGCTCCATGGCATCTGTTGTTCTTCATGTGTGGCTATGGGCTGTGCTCCCTTGTCTGGTGCCGGTTGTCGTCCGACTTTACACCAGGTAAGAGCAGGTGTTAATTTCCTGCTGCTAACGCGCCTTATCGCATGTTTTGTGATCTTATCGCAGATCTGGCTGGTCGTTGATAATGTTGTGGAGCGGTGTTGTCGCGGCTTTTTGCACGGGTACGCCTACTCTGCATATCATTAGCGTTAGTTGCCGGGATCATCTGTGGCGATGTTTTTTGCGGGTTCTATCGCGGGTAAAGTGGTGATATCGGCTGTTAGCACCAGCTTGTGAATGGGGCGATAAATTTATCGCGACTTTGACTGCGTTAACGTGCCGTTAACTCGGCGATAGCTCCTTGAGAATATGCCTCACTGTCTCTCAAAGAAACAGAAGTTCCCACATTAACGGAGGGAAAATTAAAAGAACCTATCCAGATTGGGAATTAGAAAAGACCCTTAACAAAAAAATCAAAAGAATCACAGCCGTAAAGACGGGCTATGACTTTAATGTGGTAAACAGGGGAATTTTGTAACAGGCCTTTTACCAATTAAAGGAACTGTTTACATCCACACCTATACTATGGTATCCTTTTGAAGTTTTCCCATTCATTGTAGAGACTGTTGCTATAGCTTACACCATTAAAGCGGTGAGGTGCTGCAATGCTAGGCCTGCCAGATGGATGCTCTTTTTCTCCAGATTTCACTATAAGATCTCCTATCGTTCAGGAAAAGAGGCATGGGAGAGCGGATTCCCTTTACCGTCCAGCTGCTGTGGAAGCAGGACTTGAGGAAGGTTTACCCCTATAATCTTGGCAGTAAAAGTGAGGAAGAATGTATTCTAAAGATTTGGGAAATACAGAATAAGCTTACTGTAAACTAACTGTTACAAGAAGCCCCAGGTCACAATATATTAAAATAGAATTTATTTTATGATAATAGGGTTTTCATTCCACCCAAAACCTTGCAGAATCCTTTCTTTGTATGGACTCATGACTTTGGAGTTGGCACTATGTCATTTTTGGTGGCCTTCGGTGTAAAAAGATATCATGCAGTATGTCAAGAGCTGTGCTTTCTGTGTCGAAGCCAAAAGTGAACTTCGGAGCCCAGCGGGAATGTAGAAACCATTACACATTCCTCCTCATACATGGACGGCATTTCTATGGACTTCATCATTGATCTGCAAGAATCTCAAGGTTACTCAACAGTGTTGTTTGAAGTGGACTATTTTACTAAGCTTGGTTATTTAATCCCTTTGACTAAGTTACCAAGTATCCCAGAATGGGCTCAGCATTTCTTGACATAGATAGTGCAATTACACGCACTCCCAGATGCGCTCCCAGATGTTATCATTGCAGATAGAGGATCTCAATTCATACCTACATTTTTAAATACCTTGTTACAGTTTCTTGGAACTGTATATTACAAATCCTCTAGTTACCCCCCTCAGGCTGATGGGCAGACAGAGAGCCTCAACCAGTCCTTGGAACAGTATTTGGGATATTTTATAATGGACCACCTAGAGGATTAGGCTCTATTGATTCCCTTAGCTGTACTGTCTCTGCATAGTGCTTAGAGATATTCACCTTTCTTTTGCACTTACAGGTAAGTCTGGGAGGTGAACTCCACTCTGCTCGCGGAGTTTGCAGTGTTTTCCGCACTCTGTGTTACGTGGAGCTCGCGGAGTTCCAAAAAACTCTGCTCCGCGTTTTTTTCCTCGCTCGCATTCGTCAACGTCAATTTGGCGAGCGCAATCGAGGAAAATCCACCTCCCAACGAGATTTCTCAACGCGGGCTGGCAGATTTCTCATTACGAGTGGTCCCGTATGCTTGTGACCGCTCACGTTGAGAAACTGTCCGTTCGCTTTGAGAAAGCTGCCACTCGAGTATAAATCAACTCGAGCGGCAGAAAGGAAGCAGCGCCCGCTTGTGCTGTGCATTGTGCCGTTCGCGATGATTGTACAGTGTGCACAAGCATCTGGCACTGAAAATCACCGCAAACGGCATTTATTTAACGCACTCCACTGCTTGCAGGGCTCCGTGTAGCGCTGCAGAGTTTTTTCTGCACTAACTCCGCCCAGGCTTACTTACAGGTTCCATTTAGGGTTATGTTGTTCCTCCTTATTAAATACTAAGGTAGCCTGTGTTACAGAATTATCTAGACAGCCCCACCAGACGAACAGATCAGTGATTGCACATTTGAATAAGGCCAAGAGATTTTATGATTGCCATAAGAGACATGTTCCTAAATGCAAGATAGATGTACCAATCACCTCTCCATTCTGGTATTAACTTGCAATACTAAATTACTGTATTTATCTTCAAATAAGGCTTATTTTAACATGTCTGCAGGCAAGTTTGTGTACTTTAGATATATTTTATATACATTAAAGTCTTTCGCTAATTTTTAATGAGGATTGTTGAGGAGCATTCTATGAGGCATGAACATGCAGTGAAAATTATTTCTTAAAATGGACCCTCAATTCTAGACACTACCCTTTTATAGGGCTGTTGACAAATTAATTATCTTCTGGGGTATTCCTTTTATTTATCCAGAGATCAGAGTACAAACGTTTTCAGAGGAAGCATGCCTGTTGTGAGTACACACCCACAACAGTTTTTGGCATTACAACAATCGTTTTTCTGAGATGGAGTAAGTGATGTTATGTTATGTTATCAGATTTGTATAGCGCATGGCTGCCCCAGCGACGGGGCGTCCTAGCGCTAGATCCACAAATTACCAGACCGAAAAAGGTGGCAGAACAGAGGATTATTCAGGGAAGATCCAGGTCTTAACTTCCCTCCTGAAAACCCCATGATCCTGTGTGCTCCTGATAGTGCATGGGAGAGCATTCCAGAGAGAGGAAGCTAAAGCCCAGAACGACCGGCCTCCAGCCCGTGCTCTTCTAACACGAGGAACACGTAACAGATGTTGATTAGAGGAGCGGAGGGCGCGTTCCGGTACATAGGGCGAGATTAGCTAGAAGAGAGGGGCTTGTGCATAGAAAATTCTATGAGAGATACACAAAGACTTGAAGTGAATTCTCCTTTCTACCGGAAGCCAGTGCAACTTAAATATGAATTTGGAAATAGGGCAGGATTTCGGGAGGGTGAAGAGTGTGTCGGTGTTCTGCACTCTTTGAAGATGATTGATGCCTGCTTTATGAGCACCCAGGTAGAAAGATTTGCAATAATCCAGTCTAGAAAGGATAGTAGACTGGATAAAGGTCTAGTGTGTTTGAGCATCGAAAAACCCGAGCAGTGGCTTCAGTCCGCGTAGGAGTGTGAAGCAGCTGCCAGACACCCATTTTGTCTGTGCCTGAAAAGTAAGTGCACAGTCAAACCAAACGCCCAACTTTTTTACAGTTTCCTTAGTGGTAGGAGGAGCTCCCAACGTGGCAGGCCACCATTGATCCCTCCAAAGATGCGTGTCTCTTCCCAGAAGAAGAATCTCAAATTTGCTTGCATTCAACTGAAGGCAGTTGGCTGCCATCCATTCTGCGATGGCCATCATGTCATTTCGGAAATTGGCTATGTGTTGGTCAGAGTTGTTAGATAGAGAGATCACAAGCTGAGAATCATCAGCGTATGAGACCATGGAAAGGCCCCTACTTTCTGCAACTCCCGCTAGGGGTTGAATGTAGATATTAAATAATGTTGGGCTCAGAGCCGAGCCCTGCAGAACCCCGTGATGTGCAAACTGCACCTGGGAGCCATAAGGAGGTGAGATCACTGGGAAGGATCTGCCTGATAGGAAAGACACAAACCAGTTAAGAGCGGCATCTCCTAAGCCAATCTCTTGTAAACGTTGCACCAGAATGTTATGCGAAACAGTGTCAAAAGCGGCACTAAGGTCTCGAAGAATGAAGGGAGAAGTGTGGCCCTCATCCAATGAACTCCGCAGATGTTCAGTAACTGCCAGCAAAGCTGATTCAGTACTGCAGCCGGGTCTGAAACCATTCTGCGCAGGGTCCAATATATTGTTGGACTCTACAAATTTGGTCAGAATGAAACTGATGTAAGACTTGGTGATTTTAGCCACAAAAGGAAGTAGTGAGATAGGTCGGAAGCTTTATGGTTTGGAGGCATCCAAGGTAGGCTTTTTTAGCAGAGGGATGACCTTAGCTTGCTTCTATGAGGCTGGTACACCTGCAGATGCTAGGGATAGGTTTATCAGCTCACAGAGTATAGGTAAGAGTTGGGGTAGGAATTGTAGGAGCTGATCTGGGTTGAGCGGATCAGCTGGTGAACCTGATTTAATTTTATAGCAGAGAGTCCTTACAGCTTCATAAGATAGCGCCGGGAAGGAGGATAGGAGAGTACCTGAGCAACTAGTGTGATTGATGTGCCCTTCAATGATAATAGCGGACAGGAAAGATTTATAAATGTCCTCAACTTTTTTAACAAAAAAAGTGGCTAAGGCCCTCGCCTTGAGAGTTAGAGATAATGGTGGGTGCATTTGCTGAAGGGGAGTTTCTAATATCATTCAGCAAGGAGAAGATACTGTTGGCAGGATTATTACTGTTTTTGAATTTTTCTACAAAGCATCAGCGCGTGATTTCCATATAGATTTATGATAGGCCTTAATGATTGAACGATATTGTGTCTTGAGAGTCAGATCATATTGGCATCTCCAAGCATGTTCTAGAGCTTTGCAATGTTTTCTCATCTGGGTTAGGGTCTCATTAAACCAAGAACTGGTGTGAGTTCTGCGGCAAGGTGTAAGTTTAGCGGGGATATGTTTATCAGGGGAGTGTGCGAGCCATTCATGAAAGCGGCTGTTAGCTGCTTCAACATCACCAGACAGTTGAGGCATTTGGGAGCGTAGAGTGTATGAGAGGAGATTGGTGTCTAACTTATGCAAGGGCGTTTTAAGATGAGCTTAGGGTGAGTGTCAAAAAGCGGATTTGTACCAAGGAGTGCCATGGAAATGAGAAAGTGGTCTGTCCATGCCATAGGGAGGGGAGAAAGAACTTTGAGGGAAGGTATATCAGAAAACACTGGATCTAGAAGATGGCTGGCAGAGTGTGTCGAGCTGGGGACATTTTGTAGTAGGTGACAGGCTGCAAGGTCCGCCAGAAAACTGATAATATCACCATCTTGGCAGTCCTCCAGGTGGAGGTTCAGATCCCCCGCGATATTAAAATTAGCAGATTTAGTTGCCAGGATGGTAATGGAATTGGTAAGTGATTCCCTAAACTTTTTAGATGGTCCGGGAGGGCACTGCAACCCGTCTGAAATGGCCCGGGGGCACAACTGGCTCCCTCCGATCTCGCATCTGATTGGGCAAGGCCACCCAATCAGGTGGCGGCAAAACACAAGTGGAGCACAAGAGTAAAAACAATCTAAAGTGTGATTTTAAAAGATAATTAAAGTGGGACCGCAGTCCACACCCGCGGAGACTCACACGCACTACGGTGAGATAAAATGCAGATCAGAGTATTAGAGGACTTCCACTGCTGGCACATGTGGGGACCATATTTGTGGGGATAAATACTCATATCTGCTTATCGGTGGGTTTTAAAATATATTATGTAATATTGTTGGTAACTGCTGTATCATCCTACTTGGAAGATCTGCTTCACTGAATGGAGGAAAGCTGCTTAATTTAATCATCTATAAAGACTGCTCACATCATAACAATGAGCATTTGGAAATGTACAAATGGCGATATATTGGGATTTTCAGCCTTAATATGAGCAAAAGTAGTCTCATATACTGTGTAAAATCCATCTCTTTCTGATCACAGCATATGTGTATACATAACAGTCATTCAGTGGCATTATGTGCCTTTGCCTGTCTGTGAGAATTTCAGGGGTTGTAAGAGATAACCTTCGGAGTCTGCGATTGTTCACGTGTTTCTTTATGCTTTGTATTCCTATCACTTGTGTGCACACACATCAGAAAACAAACATGCTGGAGGAAGAATAAACTGCAGAAACACACACTACCATACCACCCTCCCCTGGCTATAGTGGGCCTGAAGCAACCAAACGCATTCACAGAGTGTAAGTCACTAGGCTGAGGTAGAAAATAGAGCCTTTAAAACATCACCTACCACCATAATCGTCAATCATACATCTACTCACACTACACTTACAATGCAGTTGTTGGTGATGTAGTTAATGCAATACTTTTGCCATGCTATATAACGCCTCCTACTCTTATATCTACTCACGCTATACTTACAATGCAGTAGTTGGCGATGTAGTTAATGTAATACTTTTGCCATGCTATATAACACCACTTACCCTTATATCTACTCACACTATACTTACAATGTAGTTGTCAATGTAGTGAATGTAATACTTTTGCCATGCTATATAACGCCACTTACCCTTATATCTACTCACGCTATACTTACAATGTAGTAGTTGTCAATGTAATGAATGTAATTCTTTTGCCATGCTATATAACACCACTTACCCTTATATCTACTCACGCTATACTTACAATGTAGTAGTTGTCAATGTAATGAATGTAATTCTTTTGCCATGCTATATAACACCACTTACCCTTATATCTACTCACGCTATACTTACAATGTAGTAGTTGTCAATGTAGTGAATGTAATACTTTTGCCATGCTATATAACACCACTTACCCTTATATCTACTCACACTACACTTACAATGCAGTAGATGTCAATGTAGTGAATGTAATACTTTTGCCATGCTATATAACGCCTCCTACTCTTACATCTACTCACACTACACTTACAATGCAGTAGTTGTCAATGTAGTGAATGTAATACTTTTGCCATGCTATATAACACATGTGATATAGAGGGGCAGCACCCATTGCTGGATGCTGACAGCTTGTTGTGACCACTGCTGACCAAGGCTGGCCTTGAAAAAGTGGTGACCTGTAGGAGAAAGTCACCTAAGCCACAAGTGAAACCTCTCGTCCCATTGTGGCTCACACTTTCTGGGAACAATCTTGTAAAATAGGAGCAGCAGCACCTCATCCGCTCACATGTGTGACATGTCTCCTTTGTATCCTGTCAGCTCGCAGTAGCACAAAGTCATCCCAAGACTGGAGACACCTTCCGCCATGTTCACACAGCTTGGCATGCACCTGGAAGGGGAGATTCCAAGCAGAAAAGTATATTTCAATGAATGAAAGAGGAGTGTTGGAAGGGCGATTGAACACAGTCGCGCCCAGATTCTCCTGAGTCCTACTCCTGATGGAATCTCATTGCTACAACAACACTTATAACAGAGTATATGAGAGCTACAATAACTTTAGATAGAATAATGTGCTGGAATAGATGTCCAACAGGAGGTCTGTAAAGGAGAACTGAAAAGAGGGCTTGCCTGGAAAGGTGGTGATCAGTGGCTGCAGAGGTTTGACTGTATCAAAAATATATGTAGCACTTGACTTGGTGACACTCGTTGTAGTTCATGGTCCCAGCAGGCAGAACTGTGAGTGGCGCAACTTGTGTGCACAAGGAGGAGAGGCTTTCAGAGGCTATGAATGCAGATATTAAGTAGTGCTCTACGACATATACACATTATGTAGCCCTTGGTTCCACCCACTTAGCTGAGATGCCGTAGGGCATAATTCTCATTCAGAGTAGGTAGAAATGTGGCTGCTGCAGCATAAGGGCATAAAGAGGCCTTCCAGGGCCAGCATTGTGTGGAGGATTTCAGTGTGAGTTTAAAAAAAAAAAAGGATTTCCTTTTTATTAGAGATTACAAATTATACATTGAAGCTAATACATTTTTGCCTCACATACAGTCTAATATGAAGTATCACAGATATGTGTAACTATGAAAGCAAAATCCCAGTTTTAAGTAATAAGGCGCAAAACATAATTTTTAATGGCCCCATTACGAGTTCCTAGCTAACTTCGTGAGGACACACCACGCTGTAATAAGCGATGCTGGAGGTTTTTCCATGAGTTACCAGAGGTCACGAGAGTGAAACTCCCAGAATGAGGGGATAACCTGCCGGACTCCAAAATTACCCCGTCCTTTCCCATCGATTTGATCTGATTCCAAGGAGCTTAACACTCTAAGAAGGGGTAAATAGGAACGAGGGAGGAGGGGAGCACACCAGGGTGTTAGGTGGGGAGGGTGGTGGAGGGCAGGGCAGGTTCCTGAGGTGTCTGAGGGGGTCATTGCATCCTCTTCTGCAGCTCAGTCTGGGGTGATGTGGACCTGTCCAGATCCTCTGCCCACTGCTTGCCCACGAAACAATAAATGTGTGGCACACGGTGAGGATCCAACAATGAGAAAACAGCCATCATCAAAAATCCCTGAAATTCATAGGAGCTTTTGCAGCTATGGCTGCTATGTTGTTGTGCCTGTTATGTTAGTGTGTGGCCAGGGTTGTTTTAAAATGAACTGAAGGATTTATTCAACAAAATAATTTAGGAGTCAACTTTGCACCGTGAGAAGATAAACTCAGGCATCCACTTGTTCTAGATTTGTTTCTGTCCCTTTTCAGGGTTATCGGATGGTCAATATACAACCTTGTTTCTTTTGGTTATCCACATCTCTTCACAGTTGAGGAAGGCACTATACCTTTCTGAGATGATTTGACTCTGAAACGCCTTCATCTTCCACTCTACCATACCTGCCAGCTATGGCGCAGACGTTGAAGAGAGGACCTCTGAGGATGGACCCAGCCTTCGCCAAACTGCATTAAGAAGAGATCACCAGGCTCGCTGTCCACAGCCAGCATCTGCACACAGCCATGAAATGCTGTCTGATGAGAGTGGCAGCCTGAGCCTCCAACCGGTTTAGGACATCCTGTAAAAGAGCATTGGCAAGGATTCATAGACGACCTTCCCAGTGGAGCGCTCTTATTCTGCTTGTTGCCTCATTTATTTCATGGTTTCAGCTTTTGGTGTCCACAGCACCTGCAGGGAGACATTCTTCATTTGCATCAATCTGAATTTATCACTTTTTTACAATGTCAACATCCCTCTAGTGGGGCATTCCATCCGTTCAGAATGTAGGCAGTTTGCAAGCATCACAGAAACCTATTAATATGTTTATCCAGCCCTGCAATGTATAAAACCAAATGTGATTTAAGAAAATGTCATTGTTGTTACTTTCTTCTCTTTATAAGACTCTATTTCGGTCAATTTGACCATAAAGCATTTGAACAATATCTTACATTTCATTTATAATAAAACAGATAGAAAATGTACAGTCATCGTATGGCATTGTAAACTAGATACATAATGTAACCTCGCGGAAATCTATACTGCAATCAATCCCAAGACCACAATCTGCATTTAGGTACATATGCAGTGCGTAAATACAATTTTCAATATCGGGTTTTTGATTTTTTTTTCCACTCTTGCTCCATCTCTCAGATCAACTATTCAAACAAAAAAAACATGTTGTTTAGATAAAGTGCTTGTATCAGTCAATAAGGAGATTATTAGCATCATCACTGGTTATATTAAAGTGCTTGTGCATGAACAATTTTATAATGCCTTATTTAACAAATGAAAAATGTCTATATTAAAAATTTACTTCGATCAAAGAGAAGGCTAGAAAACATTGTTGAAGACTCTTAGACAGCAATTCTACTTCTTGATAGTGCCTGTCCGCCGAGATAATGTACATCATGATAATAATACATTGTTAAAATAATTACTAAAAATGCACATACAATTCATAAGTACAATTCCTTCAGTTAAAGAGGGGACGTTACACAGAATTAATCACCATCTTTGGGGGACATTTTTAAGAAAACTCTCTACGGGTTTACACCACATAGAAAATAAGAGGCCTGCACACCGAAAATGCTATGGGAGACTAGCAGCATATTTCAGTAACCTGAGAGCCTCTGAACATTGCCTAGTTCCCAAATTTCTGCATATCTGGACCAGCCATCGTTTTCTTGCTTTTCTTATAGCCAGTGCAGAAAAAAACACGTGGTATTCCGAATTCTTCTACGCCACTGCAGGCCGGGCAGCCCAATGTTTGGAGTGGGCCCGCACATTTATCTGCAGAAAAAAGCACGCCGCGGGCAAAACCCTGCGCCTAAATTGTATATAGAGCTTCCTTGCGGCAGCCGGCTTTCTGATGTCATTGAGCGCCGAGCTCTAGTATCTTACTGCTCTTTAATTTCCAAGAAGGCTACAGTAAGCTTCCCTATTGAAT
>CAWUFW010028760.1:0-20672 GCA_963921515.1 Calotriton arnoldi | reverse complement strand
GTATGCATTGCTTAGGGTTTAGGGTAGTGCAGTGAGGTTTTTGTAGTGTAGGGGGTCATGTTTTAAGATGCAACACTCCAATACCTGACCAGTCTGCACTACATAAAACTGCAAAAAAACTAAAAATAAAAAGTGTTTTGCACACTTTTGTCATTGGGCTATATGTGGGCTACATCTGGGTAATATTTGTGCTACATTTGGGCTCTTTTTCACTGGTGGCCATCTTGGAAGACTTCTTTGTTATGAAGTTTCCTAATTTCATCATTTACTGCAGTCTCCTCAGTAGGAAATGCTTTCAGTTTTTACTTTGATTCCATCAAGAAGGCATTCAGATGTGTCACACATTTGCCTTAAATTCAGAATGTTAGCACTCTAGTTGTTCATTAGATCACTGTAGTAAAGCTACTGCTCACCAAGGAGTTAACTGGAAGTCTACTGCTGGTATTGAAAGTGATTGTTTCAGTCTGCATGTCAGAATTTTCTAATGAAATAGAAGAGAATTTGAGATCTCACTTAAAACATGTCCTAATTTTTCTTTCTACAGCACTAACCATAATTTCTATGACAAACTGAACCCCATCATTTTGTTCCTTTTAAATTAAATGTTTTAAGTGTTACCAGTTTATTCCAATCAAGATGGCTTCAGGTGTGCCATACATTTGTCATAAGTAAGACTGTTAGCGCTCTAGTTGTTCTTTAGAACACTCTGGGAAGCTGCAGTAGAACACAAAGGCATCAACTGACAGGCTGCTCCTGTTGAAATATAACAGGAAGATATTTGAGATCACACTTGAAACATGTCCTAATTTTTCTTTCCAGAGCACTAACCATAATTTCTATGACAAGATGAACCCCATCATTTGTTCCTTTTAAATTAAATGTTTTAAGTGTTACCAGTTTATTCCAATCAAGTTGGCTTCAGGTGTGCCATACTTTTGTCATAAGTAAGGCTGTTAGCACTATAGTTGTTCTTTAGAACACTCTGGGAAGCTGCAGTAGAACACAAAGGAATCAACTGACAGTCTCTGCCCTTGTTGGATGTACATGTTTTACTGAGAATGTCAGACTTCATTCTCACATGACTGAGAAAGATAATGTGAATTTACAGAAAATATGCTCTCATTTTAGCTTCTGGAGCACCTTCCAAAACTGTATGGGACAAGCATGTGAAAATAGTTTTCTCTCAAACATGATTCATGATATCCCAGCAGAAGGTTTTTCACAGGGTATGATCACCTTAGAACACACCACAATTCCTGAAATTAGTATGGTACCATCAACAAATGAATTCTAATGTAACTAAAGTCTGTTATCACCCTTTATAGTTCTCCTTTTGGTAACCCTCAAAATCTTTGATTCACTACAATGCATTTCAATGGGGTACTATCATTTATATTGGTCCCAAGATGGCTGCCAGCAATTCCAGGATGAAGTGCTGACAGCCAATCAGATCTCACGATGACATGTGTGGTTAGGCTCCGCCCAGATATATATGTGTTTTTACTTTTGATTTTCTCAGCAACTACTGAAGCGGATTTACACCATTTAACAAAAGGGTTCTTTCTGAACCAAGAACTACCTCTTTGCCAAATTTGGTGTAATTCCGTTCAGCAGTTCGGGCTGTAGCCTTGCATAAAGTTTCCTATGGGAAATTGATTTTTTGACTCTTATTTTTTAATTTCTCTGCAATTACTGAACGGATTTATACCATTTAACAAAGGGTTCTTTCTGAACCAAGCACTACCTCTTTGCCAAATTTGGTGTAATTCCGTTCAGCAGTTCGGCTAGCTAGCAAAGTTACCTAAGGGAATTAACCTGGAGAAAACACTTTTTGGGACCCCCTTTTTTCTCTGCCCCCGCTTGGCGAATCACCCTGAAACTTTCAAGACAGGAGATGACCGGAGCGTCCCACTAGTTTTGAAAATTTCGCGATGATTCGTCATCCGGCGCCAAAGTTATTGGGAAAAGAATGTTACGAATTTCCTATGGATAATAGGTCCTAACTATAACTATCTACTGGCGACCGCCAGTAGCTAATATATATATATATATTCACTGAAAAAACCATAGGTTTCAGGCACGTTATAGTTAGAAATTAGCATTTAAAAAACCTTAGAAATTCACTGAAAAAACCATAGGTTTTAGGGAAAGTTATAGTTAGTTGGACATTGCACTCGTACAAAACCCGTGAAATTCCCCCGTTATAGTTAGTTCAGCTAACTATAACTCGCGCCCCCGCAATGCACTGATGATGACGTCACATATTACATCACTCATGACATGGTCAGTGACATCACTGATGACATCATCCAGTGACTGTGTGTTTCTGTAAAGTTTAAATATGTTTAATATATATAGGTAAAGGCTTATGTGAAGAATGAGTGGGTGTATAAGTGTCTGAATGGATGTTTTACTAGGTGCGTGACTGACTCTATAAGTGAGTGGTTAAACATATGTTAGTGAATGCATGGGTTAGTGACTAAACTGTGTGAATATCTGTATCCGTCTGTCTGTTGGTGTGTAAGTGACTGCATGGGTTTGTGAATAACTACATAAGTGTCTATATGAGTTATTGATTGCTTGTCTGAGTATCTGTATGGGTGCCTGAGTGTTTGTGTGGGTGGGGTGTGTGTGACTCTGTGCATAGATGTGTGAGTGGGTGATTCACTGGGTGCATAGTTTGAAGTGTGCATCTGTGATGGACTGTATGGGTGGGTGAGTGTGTGTATGGGTGTGTTAGTGAGTGAATGTATATCTCATTTGTACATGTGTAAGTAACTACATATATAAAAGGCAGTATATATGTGTGTTAGAGTATATAAATGTCTATAAGTGAGAGTGTGTGATTGTGAGAGTGGCTGCATGGATGAGTGTTTGCTTGTATCAGTGATTGTATAAGAGCGTAAGAATGTGCTAGTATTTGTATGACTAAGTGAGCTGGTGTGTGTTTAACTGTATAGGTGAGTAAAGGATAGTGTGAATAATTATTTGTATGACTGACTAGGTGTGTGAGTACCTCTATGGATGAGTGGCGGTGTGTGAGTGTCTATATAGGTGTATGAGTGCATATGATAGTCCTGTACTGAGTGACCATAAGTATGAGTGACTGTACGGGTGAGTGAGTGGATGTGTGTGTAGACCTAAGAATCAGTGAGTGGGTATGTAGTTATTGGTGTTGAAGTGTCTATGGTTTTGAGAATGGCAGTCTGTAATTTAGAGTGGGTGTATCTAAAGTAATGTTAGGGTGTGAGAAGATGCATGAAATTATCACATGGATGATGTCATCAGTGATGTCATCAGTGATGTCATTTGAGATGTTATCAGTGATGTCATCAGTGATGTCACTGTCCATGTCATGAGTGATGTAATATGTGACGTCATCAGCAGTGCATTGCGGGGGCGCGAGTTATAGTTAGCTGAACTAGCTATAACGGGGGAATTTCACGGGTTTTGTACGAGTGCAATGTCCAACTAACTATAACTTTCCCTAAAACCTATGGTTTTTTCAGTGAATTTCTAAGGTTTTTTAAATGCTAATTTCTAACTATAACGTGCCTGAAGCCTATGGTTTTTTCAGTGAATTTCAAATGTTTTTTAAATGCTAATTTCTAACTATAACGTGCCTGAAACCTATGTTTTTTTCAGTGAATTTCAAAGGTTTTTCAAATGTTAGTTTGTAACTATGCCTACAGTAGTAGGACATGTGAAGAAAGAAGAAAAAACGCACAGAAAGAAGCAAAAGAAATGTAGAAAGAAACAGAAGTCCACAAAGACGAAGAAAAATGCAGGAAGAAGCAAGACATGTGCAGAAAGAACCAACAGAGGAGCAGAAAGAGGCCTTGTTGCAAAATCATCCTGTGCCCACACCTTTTCCAGACGGGTACTGGTGGTAACTGACTCTGACTAACCAGGCGTAGAGCCAGTGCTACGGTAAAAGACACCTAGAATACATTTAAAACACCTACATACACTAGGGAACACTATGCGTTGGGGTAGCCCTGTGATTAGCATGACCTCCTCTGTAACTCCCTAGTACATAATAGGGCAGGGGGATTAACACTATCTCTTAAACCGCACCATGGGGCGCGTTTGCACACTGGTGTAGGGAGGGGGGGCCTGAGGTTACATGTGTGCAAACATGTCCTGTGGCCGTTTTAAGTTGGGGGATAAAGTCCCCTTGAGTCCTAAGGGTCCCTGGGGTCCAACTAGCCCACCAGGTACCTCCAGTAAGCGCCACAGAGTTGCGTTAGAGAGAGGTGTAAAAAGGGGCATGTCCTGGACCACCTCTCTGCAACGCAGTGCAGTGGCGCTTACTGGAAGCACCTGGTGCGCTAGTTGGCCCCCAGGGGCCCTCATGATTGAATGGGAATTAATTCCCCAACTTAAAACGAGCCACAGGGCGTGTTTGCACACGTCACCTCAGGCCCCGTCCCCTCCCTTCACCAATGTGTAAACACGCCCTGTGGCCGTTTTAAGTTGGGAAATTAAGTCCCCTTGTATCCTGAGGGTCCCTGGGGTCCAACTAGCCCACTAAGTACCTCCAGTAAGCGCCACAGAGCTGCGTTGCACAGTGGTGTAAAAAGGGGCATAGCCTGGACCACCTCTCTGCAACGCAGGCCTGTGGCGCTTCCTGGAGGTACCTAGTGGCCTAGTTGGCACCCAGGAGCCCTCAGGATTAAAGGGGACTTATTTCCCCAACTTAAAACGCGCCACAGGGCGTGTTTGCACACATGTCACCTCAGGCCCTGCCCCCTCCCTTCACCACTGTGCAAAGGCACCCCGTGGCACGTTTTAAGTTGGGGGATTAAGTCCCCTTGAATCCTGAAAGTCCCTGGGTCCAACTAGCCACCATGTACCTCCAGTAAGCACCACAGAGCTGCGTTGCAGAGAGGTGGTCTGAGGCCATGCCCCATTTTACACCTCTCTGCAATGCAACTCTGTGGTACTTACTGGACATACCTGGTGGGGTAGTTGGCCACCAGGGACCCTCAGGATTCAAGGGGACTTAAATCCCCAACTTAAAACGCGCCACAGGGCGTGTTTCCACACTTGTGACATCAGGCCACGCCCCCTCCCTGCACCACTGTGCAAACGCACCCCCTGGTGCGTTGTAAATTGGGGGATTAAGTCCCCTTGAGTCCTGCGGGTCCCCGTGGGCCAACTAGAGCACCACTTACCTCCAGTAAGCGCCACAGAGCTGCGTTGCAGAGTGGTGTAAAAAGGGGCATGGCCTGGGCCACCTCTCTGCAACGCAGCGCAGTGGCGCTTACTGGAGGTAAGTGGTGGGCTAGTTGGCCCCCAGGGACCCTCCGGATTGAAGAGGAATTAATTCCCTAACTTAAAACAAGCCACAGGGTGTGTTTGCACACATGTCACCCCAGGCCCCACCCCCTCCCTTCACCACTGTGCAAAATCACCCCGTGGTGCGTTTTGAGTTGGGGGATAAAGTCCCCTTGAATCCTGAGAGTCTCTGGAGTCCAACTATCCCACGAGGTACCTCCAGTAAGCGCCACAGAGCTGCGTTGCAGAAAGGTGTAAAAAGGGGCGTGGCCTCTGAACACCTCTCTGCAACGCAGCTCCCTGGTGCATACTGGAGGTACCTGGTGGGCTAGTTGGGCCCCAGGGACCCTCAGTATTCAAGGGCAATTAATTCCCTAACTTACAACTCGCCAGGGGACGCGTTTGCACAGTGGTGAAGGAAGGGGGCGGGGTCTGAGGTGACATATGACTGTGTTTTTCTGTAAAGTTTAAATATGTTTAATATATATAGGGAAAGGCGTATTGAAGAATGAGTGGGTGTATAAGTGTCTGAATGGATGATTTAGTAGGTGCGTGACTGACTCTATAAGTGAGTGATTAAACGTATCTTACTGAATGCATGGGTTAGTGACTAAACTGTGTGAATGTCTGTATCTGTCTGTCTGTTGGTGTGTAAGCGGCTGCATGGGTTTGTGAATAGCTATATGAGTGTCTACATGGGTTATTGATTGGTTGTCTGAGTATCTGTATGGGTGCCTGTGTGTTTGTGTGGGTGGGGTGTGTGTGACTCTGTGCATAGATGTGTGAGTGGGTGATTCACTGGGTGCATGGTTTCAAGAGTGCATTTGTGATGGACTGTATGGGTGGGTGAGTGTGTGTATGGGTGTGTTAGTGAGTGAATGTATATCTCAATGGTACGTGTGTGAGTAACTACATATGTGAAAGGTAGTATATATGTGTGTTGGAGTATATAAATGGCTATACGTGAGAGTGTGTGATTGTGAGAGTGGGTGTATGGATGAGTGTGTACTTGTATCAGTCATTGTATAAGAGTGTAAGAATGTGCTAGTATTTGTATGAGTAAGTGAGCTGGTGTGTGTATAACTGTATAGGTGAGTAAATGGCAGTGTGATTAATTATTTGCATGACTGACTAGGTGTGTGAGTACCTCTATGGATGAGTGGTGGTGTGTGAGTGTCTATGTAGGTGTATGAGTGCATATGATAGTCCTGTACTGAGTGACAATAAGTATGAGTGACTGTACGGGTGAGTGAGTGGATGTGTGTGTAGACCTAAGAATCAGTGAGTGGGTATGTAGTTATTGGTGTTGGAGTGTCTATGGTTTTGAGAATGGCAGTCTGTAATTTAGAGTGGGTGTATCAAAGGTTATATTAGGGTGTGAGAAGATGCATCAAATTATCACATGGATGTTGTCATCAGTGATGTCATCAGTGATGTCATTTGAGATGTCAACAGTGATGTCATCAGTGATGTCACTGATCCATGTCATGAGTGATGTAATATGTGACGTCATCAGCAGTGCATTGCGGGGCGCGAGTTATAGTTAGCTGAACTAACTATAACAGGGGAATTTCTATGGTTTTGTCCGAGTGAAATGTCCAACTAACTATAACTGTCCCTAAAACCTATGTTTTTTTCAGTGCATTTCTAAGGTTTTTAAATGCTAATTTCTAACTATAACGTGCCTGAAACCTATGGTTTTTTCAGTGAATTTCAAAGGGTTTTTAAATGCTAATTTCTAACTATAACGTGTCTGAAACCTATGGTTTTTAAGTGAATATATATATATTTATTATACTATGTATACATGTGAAAATGTCTCGGTCCCCTGTTTGCCTCGGTGACACGGAAAAAATGGGTGGAACTGACGTCAGCACGCCGACGAGGTTCTCTTATGGCTCCGATGACGTCATACGGTGTCGCGAGCGGAGCCGTGCTATTATGACGTCCTCATTGACGTGGGAGAGCTAGGAAACAATTTCCGTGGAATGCTGGTGCAGGGGATATTCACCTAAGTGTTCAGGCTAGTCCTTTGGGAGCAACTGTTTATGTTGCCACTCCAGAAACCGAAACCAGTGATCCGAGGGCAGAGGCCCTGCAGATGGCACACGAGGTGGGGTGCCCAGTCGTGTGCACCGGCGGGGCAGCGAAGTGACAAGCACCACAACCCACAAAAAGGTAACGAGGGCACTGAATAACACAGGATCTTCTCTTTGTATCTGGCAGGAACAACGAAGTTAAAATGCCCTAGTACCAAAATGTAGAATTAGTGCTACAACGGTCTTCAAGAGGACCTGCGATGCTGCTTCTGCCTCCCGTACCCTGGAGGTGGCACATGGGTCACGCGGTACGGTCATACTGCGGTGGGACGCACACTCGTTGACCTCTCATGGCACTGCTCCACACTTCAGGGAGGACGCTTTCCATTAGCTATGTTTTTGATGACATGTCGCGCCGGCCCCGTCCAACAACAGAACTCCTTTAGATCCAAACAGACTCTTCCACTCTCTCACCGGAAGTGGAAACCAGGCCACGCGGACACTTTCACAATACAACAGCCGGGAATGCACTTTTTGGTTAAAAAACACATTCCTTCCTCCTAATTAATCAAATAAACGTCTCACTGAAGAACAGGGGCCAGCTTTGATCGGTAAACAGCCGTTACAGCGACTTTTTACTTTGCGATACCATTACAACGCATGCATTACCACGCATGCGTTGTACATCACGAAGTCATTACTACGCAATTTTTTAGAACGCATGGTCATTTACCACGCATGCCTTTACAACGAATTTTGTTGTAAAGGTATGTATGGTAAATGACCATGCGTTCTAAAAACATGTAGACGATCCATGTCGTTGTAAGGAAACAGAGGCTGTTCCGTTTCCTCACAACAATGTGCACCGCCCCTCAGAGACAACGTGAAGCAGGAACCACGAGGAGAGAGGAACCACGAGGAGTGAGAGGTAAGGGGATTGGGCATGGGGTGGAGGTTTCTTTTCTAGGGTTTAGGGTAGTGCAGTGGTGTTTGGGTGGTGCAGGGGGTCGTGCTGGGGGTAGTGTTTTAGGGTTTAGGGTAGTGCAGTGGTGTTTGGGTAGTGTAGGGGGTCGTGCTGGGGGTAGTGTTTTAGGGTTTAGGGTAGTGCAGTAGTGTAGGGGGTCTTGCTCGGGGTAGTGTTTTAGGCTTTAGGGTAGCGCAGTGGTGTATGGGTAGTGTAGGGGGTCGTGCTGGGTTAGTGGTTTAGGGTTTAGGGTAGTGCAGTGGTGTTTGTGTAGTGTAGGGGGTCATGCTGGGGGTAGTGTTTTATGGTTTAGGGTAGTGCAGTGGTGTTTGGGTAGTGTAGGGGGTCATGCTGGGGGTAGATTTAGGGTTTAGGGTAGTGCAGTGGTGTTTGGGTAGTGTAGTGAGTCATGCTGGGGGTAGTGTTTTAGGGTTTAGGGTAGTGCAGTGGTGTTTGTGTAGTGCAGGGGGTTGTGCTGGGGGTAGTGTTTTAGGGTTTATGTTAGTGCAGTGGTGTTTGGGTAGTGTAGGGGGTAGTGCTGGGGTAGTGTTTTAGGGTTTAGGGTAGTGCAGTGGTGTTTGTGTAGTGTAGGGGGTAGTGCTGGGGGTAGTGTTTTAAGGTTTAGGGTAGTGCAGTGGTGTTTGGGTAGTGTAGGGGTTCATGCTGGGGGTAGTGTTTTAGGGTTTAGGGTATGGCAGTGGTGTTTGGGTAGTGTAGGGGGTCATGCTGGGGGTCGATTTAGGGTTTAGGGTAGTGCAGTGGTGTTTGTGTTGTGAGGGGGTCGTGCTGGGGGTAGTGTTTTAGGGTTTAGAGTAATGCAGTGGTGTTTGTATAGTGTAGGGGGTTTAGGGTAGTGCAGTGGTGTTTGTGTAGTGTAGGGGGTCATGCTGGGGGTTGTGTTTTAGGGTTTAGGGTAGGGCAGTGGTGTTTGTGTAGTGTAGGGGGTAGTGTTTTAGGGTTTAGGGTAGTGCAGTGGTGTTTGTGTAGTGTAGGGGGTCATGCTGTGGGTAGTGTTTTAGGGTTTAGGGTAGTGCAGTTGTGTTTGTGTAATGTACGGGGTCGTGTTTTAGGGTATAGGGTAGTGCAGTGGTGTTTGGGTAGTGTAGGGGGTCATGCTGGGGTTAGTGTTTTAGGGTTTAGGGTAGTGCAGTGGTGTTTGGGTAGTGTAGGGGGTCGTGCTGGGGGTAGTGTTTTAGGGTTTAGGGTAGTGCAGTGGTGTTTGTGTAGTGTGGGAGGTCATGCTGGGGGTAGATTTAGGGTTTAGTGTAGTGCAGTGGTGTTTGGGTAGTGTAGGGGTCATGCTGGGGTAGTGTTTTAGGGTTTAGGGTAGTGCAGTGGTGTTTGTGTAGTGTAGGGGTCATGCTGGGGGTAGTGTTTTAGGGTTTAGGGTAGTGCAATGGTGTTTGTGTAGTGTAGGGGGTAGTGTTTTAGGGTTTAGGGTAGAGCAGTGGTGTTTGTGTACTGTAGGGGGTCGTGCTGGGTTCTAGTGTTTTAGAGTTTAGGGTAGTGCAGTGGTATTTGTGTAGTGTAGGGGGTAGATTTAGGGTTTAGGGTAGTGCAGTAGTGTTTGGGTAGTGTAGGGGGTCGTGCTGGGGGTAGTGTTTTTGAGTTTAGGGTAGTGTAGTTGTGTTTGGGTAGTGAAGGGGGTCGTGCTGGGGGTAGTGTTTTAGGGTTTAGGGTAGTGCAGTGGTGTTTGGGTAGTGTAGGGGTCAACCAACATGAATTTGTCCTTGTGTGATGTAACCAATGCTCATGTAAAGCACTCCAATACCTGACCAGTCTGCACTATATAAAACTGCAAAAAAACAAAAAATAAAAAGTGTTTTGCACACTTCTGTCATTGGGCTATACGTGTGCTACCTCTGGGTGATATTTGTGCTACATTTGGGCTCTTTTTTCTCTGGTGGCCATCTCGGGAGACTTATTTGTTATGAAGTTTCCTAATTTCCTCATTTACTACAGTCTCCTCAGTAGGAAATGCTTTCAGTTTTTTACTTTGATTCCATCAAGAAGGCATTCAGATGTGTCACACATTTGCCATAAATTCAGAATCTTACCACTCTAGTTGTTCATTAGATCACTGTAGTAAAGCTACTGCTCACCAAGGAGTTAACTGGACATCTACTGCTGGTATTGAAAGTGATTGTTTCAGTCTGCATGTCAGAATTTTCTAATGAAATAGAAGAGGATTTGAGATCTCACTTAAAACATGCCCTAAATTTTCTTTTTGCAGCACTAACCATAATTTCTATGGCAAAATGACCCCTTCATTTTGTTCCTTTTTAAATTAAATGTTTTAAGTGTTACCAGTTTATTCCAATCAAGATGGCTTCAGGTGTGCCATACTTTTGTCATAAGTAAGGCTGTTAGCAATCTAGTTGTTCTTTAGAACACTCTGGGAAGCTGCAGTAGAACACAAAGGCATCAACTGACAGGCTGCTCCTGTTGAAATATAACAGGAAGATATTTGAGATCTCACTTAAAACATGTCCTAATTTTTCTTTCTACAGCACTAACCATAATTTCTATGGCAAAATGAACCCCCTCATTTTGTTCCTTTTTAAATTAAATGTTTTAAGTGTTACCAGTTTATTCCAATCAAGATGGCTTCAGGTGTGCCATACTTTTGTCATAAGTAAGACTGTTAGCGCTCTAGTTGTTCTTTAGAACACTCTGGGAAGCTGCAGTAGAACACAAAGGCATCAACTGACAGGCTGCTCCTGTTGAAATATAACAGGAAGATATTTGAGATCACACTTGAAACATGTCCTAATTGTTCTTTCTACAGCACTAACCATAATTTCTATGACAAACTGAACCCCATCATTTTGTTCCTTTTTAAATTAAATGTTTTAAGTGTTACCAGTTTATTCCAATCAAGATGGCTTCAGGTGTGCCATACTTTTGTCATAAGTAAGGCTGTTAGCACTCTAGTTGTTCTTTATAACACTCTGGGAAGCTGCAGTAGAACACAAAGGAATCAACTGACAGTCTCTGCCATTGTTGGATGTACATGTTTTACTGACAATGTCAGACTTCATTCTCACATGACTGTGAAAGATAATGTGAATTTACAGAAAATATGCTCTCATTTTAGCTTCTGGAGCACCTTCCAAAACTGTATGGGACAAGCATGTGAAAATAGTTTTCTCTCAAACATGATTCATGATATTCCAGCAGAAGGTTTTTCACAGGGTAAAATCACCTTAGAACACACCACAATTCCTGAAAATAGTATGGTACCATCAACAAATGAATTCTAATGTAACTAAAGTCTGTTATCACCCTTTATAGTTCTCCTTTTGGTAACCCTCAAAATCTTCGATTCACTACAATGCATTTCAATGGGGTACTATCATTTATATTGGTCCCAAGATGGCTGCCAGCAATTCCAGGATGAAGTGCTGACAGCCAATCAGATCTCACGATGACATGTGTGGTTAGGCTCCGCCCAGAATATATGTGTTTTTACTTTTGATTTTCTCAGCAACTACTGAACGGATTTACACCATTTAACAAAAAGGGTTCTTTCTGAACCAAGAACTACCTCTTTGCCAAATTTGGTGTAATTCCGTTCAGCAGTTCGGGCTGTAGCCTTGCATAAAGTTTCCTATGGGAAATTGATTTTTGACTCTTATTTTTTTAATTTCTCCGCAACTACTGAACGGATTTACACCATTTAACAAAAGGGTTCTTTCTGAACCAAGAACTACCTCTTTGCCAAATTTTGTGTAATTCCGTTCAGCAGTTCGAGCTGTAGCCGTGGCTAAAGTTTCCTATGGGAAAATGAATGGGGAAAACACGTTTTGGGACCCCCTTTTTTCTCGGCCCCGCTTGACGAATCACCCCGAAACTTTCAGGGTAGGAGCGGACCGGAGCGGGCCATAAAGTTTGAAAATTTCGCGAAGATTCGTCAATCGACGCAAGAGTTATTTCAAATAGAATGTTGCGGATTTCCTATGGAAAATAGGTCCTAACTATAACTATCTACTGGCGACCGCCAGTAGATAATATATATATATATATATATGTTCTCCTTGCAGGCTCCACAGAAGCTACTGCTCCTCTCATAGCAGGTGCCACAAATGTGAGGATGGAACTCACGATATACACATCTAAAGTTTCTTTGTAGAAACGAAAATTATGCACTCACAGAGGTTCGTAAACGTCTTGTTTATTGCCACATAAACAAACGACAGACGTGTTTCAGCATTCTGCCTTTCTCAATGTCAATGCGTCCAGTGCTATTTTTCCATACTTATACATCATCATTCAAACAGTAAGACACTTCATCAAAATCAAAGACTGTCAGTAGTTAGAAGCCAATATCGAAGTGAAAATGGCAGCCATCTTAACATCTTGAAATATGGGAGTAATATCATAGGAAGCAGACTGCAATACAATACATACCTTGTTGTTAACACTTCACAAGGCTGAAAAATATGCTGTAATGGATGCAAAATAATAACGATAAATCACAAGCGTCTACATTGTCAATTGTCATATATTGCATATATAATCTTAATAAAGACCACAATGACACCCTGGATGGTCTTGTGAGTTTATGTCTCTGAGATTCTATCTGGCCATTCCAGATGAAAGCTCTGACTATAACACCCTGGATGGGCCACACTTGTGCCATAGTACTCGCTCCCAACATCCTTCGATTTCCAATTGACACCTGTTTACAAAAAATGTATTTGTGGAGGCCATCTTAACCGGACATAACCTAGAAGAATTCACACAAAATGAATTCACAAAAAATTCCCAAAAACATCCAACAGAGGCAAGGTATATGGCTAATCAGGAATCTAACATAGGGTACAATACCTTTACAATTGGTACATCCAAAATATGAAATGAAAACTACAGGCACCTTCCCTTAGCATTCCCCCTTTGGGAATTGCCTAAAACCTTCCTACTGTGATATAACAAATGTTTAAGGTAGCTGATTTTACAAAATAAATCATGCCATTCATAGAAGGACAACGAGATCAAGGAAGACAAGCAAGTCCCGGAGGGAACCTTTAATTAAGCCTGTAATACACTGTGTGTACCCTATGCATCTAAATAGTTAATTCTATTAGTGACCATCCCTGTCACAGGACTTAAGGAGGCTCTAATAAATAGAAAATGTACGTAAAAGGAAGGGTCTAATTGAGTCAGCTAAAGATCAGGCTATTCTCATCCTACATGTATCCAAAGCTCCTCATCACTATTGATGCCTAGTGGTGTCTTTGTTTGTAGCTCAATGATATACTTAGATTCCAGCTGCCTACGTTTGTGAATCTTGTCTCCCCTCTCTCCTCTGTTTGTACCTGATCCAAGCAGAAGAACCTTAAAAGGTTCCGGTTACATTATTCATGGTCTTAAAGTGCCTCACATCCAGATAAGCGGAATCCTAGTTAGTGATAGTCTGCATATGCTCGAACACCCGCTACTTAGCCCGATGCCTCGTGCTGCCATCATATTTCTTCTCACACAGACACATCAAACAGTATATCACAAATTCAGAATTGCTGTTGAGCAGTTTATTGATCATGTTCCTCTTTCTGACTCCCGGGATTTCATAATCTCTTACTTTGCTGCTATATTTCCATGCCGTACATCGGGTACATAGATAGAATCCTGTCAAGGTGCTCTTAAAAAAACCCGTTGTTATAGGGCCAATGCCACTCTAAATGACATTACTTTGTGTAGCAGTGAACTATTGGGCTGAGTCACAAAAGCATTTATTAGTATGGAAAGCAGTACTATAGGACTATAGAAATATATATCTACAAGGTAGTGCTATAGTATAAAAATATATATGGCCAATTCACATAGCTAAGTAGGAGTACATAAGTGCATAAGAGAGCACTAATGTCTTTGCAGACAGACCCCTAATCTTGGAATGACAGGTCATTTTGCCCATCACATTGGACTTAGAACCATGGACTGCACGTGAGATATGGGAAAGTTTTGTGAAACTGTGTGATCTTCTTGCTCTTTTTGAAGCTCAATACATAATTCATCCTCTTTATTTCAGCCAGAGAAGCATCCCAGGGAGGAGAACAATGGCCAACCAGAGCCTTTCTCAGCATTATTATTTTTAGAATTGGCTGTCAAACATTTTTGCCAAGGTAGAGCCTAACAATTTGTACATTGATGCTTTATGTCACCCTGTGTGCTAAGCGCAACATCCAACATCATAAACCCAATGATGTTTTCCATTATTAGTTAATGTCGATCCATAAATATAGGCTTTACTTGTTTGCTTGAGCTGGGGCTCAGTGCCTTCAAAGCTACCTTCGTCTGAGTAATCTATATTATTTTTCATTTTCTAGAGGAACGCCCATATAAAATGCATTAATATATTCCCTATTTATCAGAATAATTGCACAGGACAAGAATCCATTTGTTATATCTTTTGGTATATGTTTTGCAATCAAATAAGCTTTATTCGATTTATATAAATCATAAAAGAACTTTTGGTATATGTATTATTTATATTATATTCACTATTCACATATTTTTCTGCAGAGAGATGCTTCTAAAATGCTAATTTGAGAGAAAAAAGTGAGAAAGTTTAGTTAAAGAAGTGACATTTCTTCCTGGTGAGGTTCAGGGGTGAAGCTTACTGGATGTGTGCAGGGTAGATGAATATATCTATGTTGTTGGTCATGACTGATGTGTTTTGAGAGAGAGGTTGGAGTGCAGGGCAGCATATCGCTGATAAGGACTTCCCTTGTGTGACTATGAATCATGTACTGAGGAGCAGGATTTTGACTTTGTGGGCTACTATTACAAAATGAGTTAACACTTGTGGTTATGATAGAGGTGCATTGGTAGAGCAATGCTCACCAACTAAAAAGATGAAGATTGTCTTGCAGGCTGGATGCGGATTATCAGAGCTTTATGTGAAGCGGCGGTCGTATCAGGGATAAAACAGAGTGTATAACTCTCACTGCTGCAAGCATTCATTTGATGAGAAACAAACATGTTGTGGTCTGTACATCCTTCTTGTAACCTGTGACTTGTGGCACTTCCTAGTCATATTGCTAGACAAAATACATAAACCGATTGTACCACTGCAGATTATATCTGAGCTCAGTACTCCAAAGATTTCACGACTAGGGTTTGATATAATTCAGCCGACAATGCCATTCACGCCTTAGAAATATATACAAGGAATGGACAAATATTTGTACATTGTTTGCAGAAGCTAGTGAACCACAGCAGATGACACTCCTTGTCTTAATCTAACATTTTATTATCACTTTGACTTCGTTAATATTTACTGTTCGATGGAGAGGATTACATACCACTAGGGTAAACATGTGCTCCTTCTTGCGTTTGAATCCCTTTAGTTAAATTCTTAAAAAATATTAGCACGTACCTGTAGGTTTAGCGCGTTGTTTGGATTCACATGCACAAATTGTTAATTAAAAAAAATATATATGTTGGATAATACTACTGGCAACCTGTGAGCAATGCTGGTTTACAGAAATTATCCAGATTTGATAGTTTCTAAGTATGTCCATGTAAAGGAAATGTTGCCTGCCTTTTTAAAAAAGTGTAAGTCTGAAAAAAAAAATATTTCCCTTTTAGAAAACCCTTGTTGAGCTTGGAAAAAAAGTTTACTCTTACCACTGATTGGAGCTGCTAGAAAAATTCCTGCAAAGCACAGCTTTGCCTACGCTATTAAACAACATTTGGATAAAGTTTCCCTGTGAACATATATTATTTTAAATGAGTAGTATGAAATATATATTTCATAATGCACACGCAGCCCAGAGGGTTTACAAGGCACACTTTCGAGGTCTAATGTATAAAAATATATTTTTCTACACATCGCTATCTCTTTTCCTTGCCATTTAATTATGCAATGCTTTTAAACTGTAGCCCAGCCACAGCATAAAGGTGCTGCCTGAAGCACAGTGTTGAAAATCCACTAAGCTGTCTACATATGTCCTTTAACATCCACACAATGGGTTCAATTTCTGCCCCAACTTACATTAGCACCACAGTTGTGAGATAGATCAGGCACAGTGGGGCACTGAACAGTAGTTTTACCATGGACAGAGTCATAGTACCAGCACAAGTAGTGTCTAAAAAGGTCAAACATCCACGGTTTCCATGCAGAAAAGGCAGATTTGCCTCATTCATATAAACTCAACCACTGATTATTACAATCAGCCACATTCCAGACCATTGATTTAGGCAGAAACTAACCTTATGCAAATCAGCCTTAGTAGTACCATATATAGAACCATCCAGTGAGTACAAAATCCTTCCAAGACTGGTTTATGCTTTTTGGGCTTCATCATTGAAGTGCTTCAAAGACCTCCGGCACAGCAATAATTTTGCTTGGCTGCTACTTTCTGCCACTGCATAAAGGTTTTCATAGTTATTGCCCATTCAAAGGTTGCATGCTGTATTTACTGTTACTTCAGACTTAAGCTCTACAGCATCATCTCTGGCCCTTATGCCATGCTCTAAGGCATCTGTCTGCACAGTGAATTCTTGGGAGATGTCAGGGGTGTTGAGCACGAGCGCTGTGCACAAGGCCTCCTTCAGGGTGTCAAAAGCCTTGGTGTTGTTATTTCTCCTGGGTTTGGCCAGCTTCCATGGTGACCAGAAGGCTCTGTGTAGAGTGAACAAGTGGTTCCTTTTTAAAGGCACAGATTTTACTGCTAAGTAAAGTAAGTTTATCGATACCTGCAATAATTTCACGAAGTCTGCATCTGCCAAGCATCCATCCCAGACATGAAGTGTTGATTTCATGTTCTCGTCTGCTGCATCTGATAGGAGTTGATGCCACAGGGCCACCTCCTTCTTCCTTGTATTAGGATCCTGCATTTCCTCCTACATACTGTGGATCTCCGAGTGGATCCACCCCTGGTCTGCCAACCAGGCGGTCAACTGGTAATATTTGACCCATGACTCTGTCCCCTGAGGGATCCTCTCTCAGGTTTCCCATGGTAATGCCTTCCCTTCCTCCACTAACTGCCCCTACTTAGTTATTCCACATTCTCAAAGTGATCTTTTTAAACGGTCTTTCAAGCACTCAATCGAGAATCCCATATTGGTAATAGTTTGCTACAGTATGGAATTCCTAGGAACGATTTTATCTCAAACCGTAGGCCAGCAGCTGAGCTAAAGCATTTCAACTGTACTTCTTTAAAAAACTTTGTTACACCATACATGTATATAAACCCCTCTTTTGGTAGACCTACTAGTATGGCCTGTACATTCACCCTGCTAAGTATTTGTCTGGGTGGAAGAAAATCATCCTACAGTTTTTTAACTGAAATGCCCAACAGTAAAGCTAGAGCCAGATCCCCTTTTCCCAGTCTCCTCCTGAGCTTTTCCCATGACAGCTGTATGGCTTTGCCTGCCCAGATGAATGAGGTGATCTTCCCTTGGATCTTTCCTGTAGAAACTCAGCTGGATGTTATTAAATAGGAAGGTAAACCTTGGCAAGATGGACATCTTGACCAGATTTCCCCTTCCATATATAGTGAGTGGCAGATTCCTCAATTATTTCAGTAGTCTATCTACCTCGTTGCTGACTCTTTTCAGGTTAAACCTCAGGATGTCCTCATGATTCTGCACAATGCTGACTCCCAAGTACATTGCTTCTTCTTTAAGCTCCACTCTCCCATACAGAGTTCCAGGTCATTATTCTTTTTCCGGTTTAGTTCACCTTATACCTAGAGAATTCCCCAAACGTCCTCACTTCCCATATTACTTGGAATACCGCACTCTCCACCTCTGACGTGTACACAATCAGGTCGTCAGCTTATAATGATATTTTTGGGAGAGTTCACTAAAAACGAAGGGCTTAATCTCTTTATTTGCTCTCAGACTTTGGGCCAAGGGTTCTATATAGAGATCGAAAAAGAGAGGGTAAAGGGTGCATTCCTGCCTAGTACCACTCTTTATTTTAACTGGAGTAGGCAGACTATCATTTACTAGCACCTGGGCCTCAGAGAGCTGTGGAATTGATGAATCACCTTCAGGAACATGTCCCCCACCCCAACATGCTTCAAAACTGTCATTAAGTAATCCTAATTTACTCTGTCAAATGCCTTTGCTGCATCAAGGGTCATAATCACCAGTGGAGATTTTGTTTGCACTGCTAAATCTATGGATCTTCTCAGGGATCGTGTTACTTCCTGTAAATGTCTTCCAGGGGGAAAGCCCTTCTGGTCCTGATGTATAATTCCCCACACCGCCCTGCTTAGTTGTGCTACTAAGATGCTAGCAAAGATTTTATCATTGTAGTTCAGCAGGAAGATAGGACGGTATGACTGGTATTCTGTTGGATTTTTTTCCAGCTTCAAGATCAGTGAGATTGTTGTCATTGCAGGACTCAGGTAAGGGTGAACTATGCAAAAGAATGGAGTTAAACAGATTGACCCATATTGCGATTACCTCTTTCACCAAAGTAGTATACAAGTCATTAGGGACACTATCTGGCCCTGCCACTTTACCTCTCTTTGATTTCTTAATTGCGATCAATATCTCAAATCCTGTAATCTCATGATTCAGAGCTTGCTGCTGCACTAATGTTAGCTTGGGCATTTGTTTGTTTTCTATCCACTCTTCTAACTTGACAGGATAGATCTTCCCCATATAAGTCTTGGAAAAACCTGTGAAACTTCTGCTCAATCTTTTCACTATCTACTATAGCGTCTCCGGTTGTCAGATCATGTACCTCCTTAATATGGTTCCTGCTTCTTTCTGATCTTGCTTTCCATGCCAGCAGTTTCCCATACTTTTCCCCATATTCATAACTCCTAGCCCTGCTAGAATCCCACTGCTGCCTCACTTTCTGCTCCATCATTAATATTAATTCCCTTAACGCTTCTCTTGAGTTCCTTTCCAGGCTGCTCTCTTTCAAGGCAGCTTCCACTTTGGAGATCTCCCCTTCTAGGTTCTCCTTCCTCAACCTTTACCTTTTGTTCCAAATAGCAGATATACAGAGTAGGTTCCCTCTCAACCAGGCAATATATGCATTCTAAGTCACATTGAGTGGGGCAGAGGACACGTTCCAAAAGAAGAACTCTTCGGTTCCCTTCTGTAATTTTTCCACTATCTCAGTCTGGAGGATTAGCTTTCTATCTAGTGTCCATCTCACTCGTCCTTTCTGGTCTGGATTCTTGAGTTTTAGTAGTAGGGCTGCATGGTCAGAAAGGTGTCTTGTTATGGGTTCTATTGTCGAAATCCTATCTGACTCCTTACGATCTATAAACAGATAGTCTATATAATAGAGATCGTGTTATTTTTACTGTGAAATGTGAAATTCTGGTTGGAATTGGGGGAACATGGCGGCCAGCTAGATGGCTGATCGGGAGCTGTCCTCTCGGCTCGCAAGCATGATAAATGCAATTATCTGCCCTTCCCCGTCCTGCATACTGATAATGCAGTAAATAAAAAATCCTGCCTTGAATCTCTCACTGTCTCAGATGACCTGATCTCTTATTGCAGCAACCCACACTGTGGTGGTTTCTGGCAGCCTGGGATCTCCGACGAATGCGGACAGAGCTCACTTCAGCTAGGCAAGGCATACTGATCGCCAACGCTGGCAAGTCAGTGAGTCACCTGAGGGGATCAGTGATCGCACTGCTGGCAGTAGTGGAGGAGAAGCTGAGAGCACTACTGGGTGTACCGATGAGCCTCGGGCCATGCAGAGAAATGCAGGATAATTTTAGGAAGCCCCGAGCAGCTTGTGGAAGGCTGGGATATGAAAAGTGTTGGACGCCCATGAAAGCAGGACCGGGGGGCAGGACCACAAGCCCCAGCACAGCTTGCAGCAGCAGCCGCCGACGCCAGTTCTTCCACAGCAGGAGGCACATATTTCAGCTGCTGTGGGCTCCCGCAGTGCGGGACGCTCGTGAAAGCAGGACCGGGGGGCAGGACCACAAGCCACATCACAGCTTGCAGCAGCAGCTGCTGATGCCAGTTCTTCTGTGCCAGGAGGCGTGTATTACAGCTGTTGTGGGCTCTCGCAGCGTGGGACACCCGTGAAAGCAGGACCGGGGGCCGTTGTGGGCTCGGAGCCGGGCCAGAGCGGGCCCTTCTGAGCCCGTCAGAGCCCAGAAGAGGCTGGGCTGGGACATCCCTCTTGGTCCATAGAGCTGTGTCCTGAGGTAGGATCCAGTGAGCCAAGAGTGTTTTGGGAGCGTCTTGGTACTGTACCCCTGCCAGATAAGTCCGCCGCCCTACAGCCTTGGTTCTCTATCACTGCCACTGAATCAGGTAGGAGGAGGACCATTGCCAACTTGGGGTACAATAAGAGGGGGGCTGGCCCCCCCGAGACGTTGGTGACTCTGTGGTGTGGAGTGTTGAGCAAACCTACACGATCCCTGGTGACTGTACATTCAAAGTCAATTTTCATTAGA
>CAWUFW010028759.1:0-20675 GCA_963921515.1 Calotriton arnoldi | reverse complement strand
CATCAACTGGCAGGCTGCTCCTGTTGAAATATAACAGGAAGATATTTGAGATCACACTTGAAATATGTCCTAATTTTTCTTTCTACAGCACTAACCATAATTTCTATGACAAAATGAACCCCCTCATTTTGTTCCTTTTTAAATTAAATGTTTTAAGTGTTACCAGTTTATTCCAATCAAGATGGCTTCAGGTGTGCCATACTTTTGTCATAAGTAAGGCTGTTAGCACTCTAGTTGTTCTTTAGAACACTCTGGGAAGCTGCAGTAGAACACAAAGGCATCAACTGGCAGGCTGCTCCTGTTGAAATATAACAGGAAGATATTTGAGATCACACTTGAAACATGTCCTAATTTTTCTTTCTACAGCACTAACCATAATTTCTATGACAAAATGAAGCCCATCATTTTGTTCCTTTTTAAATTAAATTGTTTAAGTGTTACCAGTTTATTCCAATCAAGATGGCTTCGGGTGTTCCATACTTTTGTCATAAGTAAGGCTGTTAGCACTCTAGTTGTTCTTTAGAACACTCTGGGAAGCTGCAGTAGAACACAAAGGAATCAACTGACAGTCTCTGCCCTTGTTGGATGTACATGTTTTACTGAGAATGTCAGACTTCATTCTCACATGAGTGAGAAAGATAATGTGAATTTACAGAAAATATGCTCTCATTTTAGCTTCTGGAGCACCTTCCAAACCTCCATGGGACAAGCATGAGAAAATAGTGATCACTCAAACATGATTCATGATATCCCAGCAGAAGGTTTTTCACATGATAAAATCACCTTAGAATACACCACAATTCCTAAAATTAGTATGGTACCATCAACAAATAAATTCTAATCTAACTAAAGCCTGTTATCACCCTTTATAGTTCTCCTTTTGGTGACCCTCAAAATCTTCTATTCACTACAATGCATTTCAATGAGGTACTATCATTTATATTGGTCCCAAGATGGCTGCCAGCAATTCCAGGATGAAGTGCTGACAGCCAATCAGATCTCACGATGACATGTGTGGTTAGGCTCCGCCCAGATATATATGTGACTTTAATTTTGATTTTCTCAGGAACTACTGAACGGATTTACACCATTTAAGCAAAAGGCACGACACTGAACCAAGGGCTACCTCTTTGCCAAATTTGTTGTAATTCCGTTCAGCAGTTCGGGCTGTAGCTGCGACTAAAGGTTCCTATGGAAAAATGAATGGGGAAAACGCGTTTTGGGACCCCCTTTTTCTCGGCCCCCGCTTGACGTATCACCCCGAGACTTTCAGGATAGGAGCGGACCGGAGCGCCCCAACAAGTTGGAAACTTTCGCGAAGATTCGTCAACCGGCGCCAACGTTATTTCAAATAGAATGTCGCGGATTTCCTATGGATAATAGGTTTTAACTATAACTATCTACTGGCGACCGCCAGTAGATAATATATATATATATATATATATATATAAAAAAATCATGAGCAAGGTATTTGGAGATACCGAAACGCGTAGATGATTATATCGCCTATAACCATGTGAATGAGGATGTAATAAAAAGAAAAAAATTGCAAAATACTACGGGAGTGCAATCCGTTTGTCGTCCCTTGTGGAGGATTGTGGTGAGAATATATATATATATATATATATATATAATATTCACTGAAAAAACCATAGGTTTCAGACACGTTATAGTTACAAATTAGCATTTAAAAACCTTTGAAATTCACTGAAAAAAACCATAGGTTTTAGGGACAGTTATAGTTACTTGGACATTGCACTCGTACAAAACCCGTGAAATTCCCCGTTATAGTTAGTTCAGCTAACTATAACTCGCGCCCGCAATGCACTGCTGATGACGTCACATATTACATCACTCATGACATGGTCAGTGACATCACTGATGACATCACTGATGACATCTCAAATGACATCACTGATGACATCACTGATGACATCACTGATGACATCATCCAGTGACTGTGTGTTTCTGTAAAGTTTAAATATTTTTAATATATATAGGAAAAGATGTATTGAAGAATGAGTGGGTCTGTAAGTGTCTGTATGGATGATTTAGTAGGTGCGTGACTGACTCTATAAGTGAGTGATTTAACGTATCTTACTGAATGCATGGGTTAGTGACTAAACTGGATGAATGTCTGTATCCGTCTGTCTGTTGCTGTGTAAGTGGCTGCATGTGTTTGTGAATAGCTACATGAGTGTCTATATGAGTTATTGAATGCTTGTCTGAGTATCTGTATGGGTGCCTGAGTGTTTGTGTGGGAGGGGTGTGTGCAACTCTGTGCATAGATGTGTGAGTGGGTGATTCACTGGGTGGATGGTTTCAAGAGTGCATCTGTGATAGACTGTATGGGTGGGTAAGTGTGTGTAAGAGTGTGTTAGTGAGTGAATGTATGTTCCAGTGGTACATGTGTGAGTAACTACATATGTGAAAGGCAGTATATATGTGTGTTGGAGTATATAAATAGCTATAAGCAAGAGTGAGTGATTGTGATAGTGGCTGTATGGATGAGTGTGTGCTTGTATCAGTGATTGTATAAGAGCGTAACAATGTGCTACTATTTGTATGAGTAAGTGAGCTGGTGTGTGTATAACTGTATAGGTGAGTAAATGGCAGTGTGTTTAATTATTTGCATGACTGACTAGGTGTGTGAGTACCTCTATGGATGAGTGGCGGTGTTTGAGTGTCTATATAGGAGTAAGAGTGCATATGATAGTCCTGTACTGAGTGACCGTAAGTATGAGTGACTGTACGGGTGAGTGAGTGGATGTGTGTGTGTAGACCTAAGAATCAGTGAGTGGGTATGTAGTTATTGGTGTTGGAGTGTCTATGGTTTTGCGAATGGCAGTCTGTAATTTAGAGTGGGTGTATCAAAGGTTATATTAGGGTGTGAGGAGGTGCATCAGATTATCACGTGGATGATGTCATCAGTGATGTCATTTGAGATGTCATCAGTGATGTCATCAGTGATGTCACTGACCATGTCATGAGTGATGTAATATGTGACGTCATCAGCAGTGCATTGCGGGCGCGAGTTATAGTTAGCTGAACTAACTATAACGGGGGAATTTCACGGGTTTTGTACGAGTGCAATGTCCAAGTAACTATAACTGTCCCTAAAACCTATGGTTTTTTCAGTGAATTTCAAAGGTTTTTTAAATGCTAATCTGTAACTATAACGTGTCTGAAACCTATGGTTTTTTCAGTGAATTTCAAAGGTTTTTAAATGCTAATTTGTAACTATAACGTGTCTGAAACCTATGGTTTTTTCAGTGAATTTCAAAGGTTTTTTAAATGCTAATTTCTAACTATAACGTGCCTGAAACCTACGGTTTTTTCAGTGAATTTCAAAGGTTTTGTAAATGACAATTTTTAAATGTATTAATTGTTATATTAATTTTTTTCATACTGATTTACTACATTTTTAGAAACAATTTTTTTTTACATATTTTATTTTTTAAATTACATTGTAATTACATTATACATTACATTACAAAAAATACTTTCTCAGAATGAATTACTTTAGTTTAAATACTTTGCAGATAGGCAATAGACTTTTAAGTACAGTAGTTACAGTTGTTGCAATGGGCAACACATTTTCAAACACAATGCAACATTCAGCTCAATGTGAATTTCTAGTTAAATGCAATTAGTTACTTTATGGATTACTTTTGTAACCACAGGACTGGATCCTAGATTCAGTCCTGGTACATCTCCTGTAAACAGTTGAGTAAAAGCGTTTTGGTTACAGTCGTGATTTTTAAGGAATATTATTGTATTTTAAAAGTTGACACTTAGAAACTTTTTCTCATAGAATCACCAATGTTATCCTATGGAAGGAAATTCACTTAGCAGGTAAAAACTGTTATCGTTACTTTTTCTTACTCAGTGTTGGATCCTGGATCCAGCACTGGTGCATCTCCTGTAAACAGTTGAAAGAATGCGTTTAAGTCATACAGGCGATTTTTAAGGAATATTTGTAGTTTGTGAAAATCAACACTTTGAAACTTTTTGCTGAAAACCAGTCAATCTTAGCCTATGAAGGTAATTCAAGTTACTGGTAAGTACGGTTAAAATAACTTTTGAGGATCAGTACTGGGCTGAAAGATGCAGCACTGAGGTCTCTCCTGATAACAGGTGAGTAAATCGGAATTCATATTTCGGCTGATTTTAGAGGAATATTTTAAAGTTCCAAAACTCCACACTTAGAAGAATTTCCAAGTGAAACCAGTCAATGTTAGCCTATGGAAGGAAATTCAAGTTACTGGTAGAGTACGGTTAAAATTACTTTTCAGGACCAGTACTGGGCTGAAAGATGCAGCACTGAGGTCTCTCCTGATAACAGGTGAGTAAATCAGAATTCGGATTTCGGCTGATTTTAGAGGAATATTTGTATGTTTCAAAAATCAACACTTAGAAACTTTTTCAGCAAAAAGCAGGCAATGATATCCTATGGAAGGAAATTCAAGTTACTGGTAAGTACGGTTAAAATTACTTTTGAGGATCAGTACTGGGCTGAAAGATGCAGCACTGAGGTCTCTCCTGATAACAGGTGAGTAAATCGGAATTCGTATTTCGGCTGATTTTAGAGGAATATTTTAAAGTTCCAAAACTCCACACTTAGAAGAATTTCCAAGTGAAACCAGTCAATGTTAGCCTATGGAAGGAAATTCAAGTTACTGGTAAGTACGGTTAAAATTACTTTTCAGGACCAGTACTGGGCTGAAAGATGCAGCACTGAGGTCTCTCCTGATAACAGGTGAGTAAATCAGAATTCGGATTTCGGCTGATTTTAGAGGAATATTTGGATGTTTCAAAAATCAACACTTAGAAACTTTTTCAGCAAAAAGCAGGCAATGATATCCTATGGAAGGAAATTCAAGTTACCGGTAAGTACGGTTAAAATTACTTTTCAGGACCAGTACTGGGCTGAAAGATGCAGCACTGAGGTCTCTCCTGATAACAGGTGAGTAAATCGGAATTCGTATTTCGGCTGATTTTAGAGGAATATTTTAAAGTTCCAAAACTCCACACTTAGAAGAATTTCCAAGTGAAAACAGTCAATGTTAGCCTATGGAAGGAAATTCAAGTTACTGGTAAGTATGGTTAGAATTACTTTTCAGGACCAGTACTGGGCTGAAAGATACAGCACTGAGGTCTCTCCTGATAACAGGTGAGTAAATCGGAATTCGTATTTCGGCTGATTTTAGAGGAATATTTGCACAATGGTGAAGGGAGGGGCGGGGCCTGAGGTGACATCTGTGCAAACGCGCCCCGTTGCGCGTTTTAAGTTGGGGGATTAAGTCCCCTTGAATCCTGAGGGTCCCTAGGGGCCAACTAGCCCACCAGGAACCTCCAATATGCGCCAGGGGCTGCGTTGCAGAGACATGTAGAGGCCACACCCTTTTTACACCTCTCTGCAACGCAGCTCTGTGGCACTTTCTGGATGTACCTGTTGGGCTAGTTGGCCCCCAGGGACCCTCAGGATTGAAGGGATTTAATTCCCCATCTTAAAACGCGCCACGGGACCTGTTTGCACACATCTCACCTGAAGCCCCGCCCCCTCCCTTCACCACTGTGCAAACGCGCCCCGTGGCGCGTTTTAAGTTGGGGATTAAGTCCCCTTGAATCCTGAGGGTCCCCGGAGTCCAACTAGCCCACCATATACCTCCAAAGCGCCACAGAGCTGCGTTGCAGAGAGGTGTAAAAGGGTGTGGCCTCTCTACACGTCTCTGCAACGCAGCCTCCTGGCGCATATTGGAGGTTCCTGGTGGGCTAGTTGGCCCCAGGGACCCCCAGTATTCAAGGGGAATCGTCCCCCTCTGCAAACGCGCCAGGGCGCGTTTGCAGAGTGGTGAAGGAAGGGGCGGGGCCTGCGGGCCCGATCGTTTAAAAAAAAAAAAAATGTTGTCCCCTGAAGGGGGCTGTGTGGCCCTCCTTCCTTTTTCCTGTTTTTATGCCCTGGGGACCCCATCCCCCAGGGCCTTACTACCTTTTTTTAATTTTTAATTAAAAAAAAAAAAGCGGGAAGGGGCCGCGTGGCCCCCTTCCCTGGGCCTGTATTGGCCCCGGGGACCCCATCCCCGGGGCATGGCCTTTATTTTTATTCTTTGGAGGGGGCTGCGTGGCCCCCTCCTCTGGCCATTTAAGGCCCCGGGGACCCCATCCCCGGGGCCGGCCTTTCCATTTTTTAAATTTTTTAAATTTTTCTTTTTTTGGGGAGGGGGCCGCGTGGCCCCCTCCTGGGCCACTACTTGCCCCGGGGACCCCATCCCCCGGGGCCTGGCCTCTCGTTGGGGACTGTGGGGGGTCCCCAATCCCCCACAGTCCCGCCGGCTCCCCGTGTCCTACGGGAGCCGGCATTGCTTTTACACATGGGGAGCAGCTGACATGCTGCTCCCCATGTGGAAAAGCAATCGGCTTTGGATATTGGAAGAGAGAGCAGGTTTCCCTGCTCTCTCTTCCAATATCCAAAGCAGTTTGCTATGGCAGGACGGGAGCCGCGAGGCTCCCGTCCTGCCATAGCAAACTACAGTGTCCCGGGGGTAGGCACCCCGGGACACTGCAGGAGCCGGCCCTGGGGGTGGTGGTCCCCAGGGCCATCAAGGGCTCCAGGAGGGAGCCGCGCGGCCCCCCTCCCTACATCAGCACAGCCCCGGGGAGGTGGTGGTCCCCGGGGCTTCGGAGGTCCAAAACGGACCCCCATTTTAATTTGTTAGTGCCCGGGAGGTGGCGGTCCCGGGGCGTGTGGGAGGCTGGAGCCCCCACACAGGTTGTTAAATTAATTAAAAAAAGCCCGGGGAGGTGGTGGTCCCCGGGGCTGCGGGAGGGCTCAGAGCCCTCCCGCACCATTTTTAAAAAGCCCCGGGGGTGGCGGTCCCCGGGGCTTGGGAGGCCCTTTGAGGCCCCCACACATTAAATTATCCCCCCACCATGCCCCCGGGACTTGGGCCACCCGGGGCCAGTAACTATCGAAGCGCGGGAGACCGCGCTTTGAGTTTTTCGGCAGGATTCGCGCACCCTGAGCGCATCCTGCCGATTTTTAAAAAAAAAATGCTTTTTGCTCAGGGGGTCCTTGTGGGACCCCCTGAGGCAGGCCTAGGGGTTAGGGTGTTTCTACCCTGCCCCCTTTGTGCGTTTTGCGCACTTGTTTCTTTTTTTCTCGGCGGGATACGCGCACCCTAAGCGCATCCCGCCGATTTAAAAAAAAATCTTTTTCTGCCCAGGGGGTCCTTGTGGGACCCCCTGAGCAGACCTAGGAGGTCAGGGTGTTTCTACCCTGCCCCCTTTTGCGCTTTGCGCACTTGTTTCTGTCCCTCGGTTCTACCGAGGGACAAAATGGCTGCCAACACTTCTTGATTTGGAGTGTTGACAGCCAATTAGCATGCAGCTCGTGATCGGGAGGGTACGCGGATCCGACGCGCCCATAGATATATATGTGATTTTAATTGTGAATTTCTCAGGAACTACTGAACGGATTTACACCATTTTAGCAAAGGCACCAGTCTGAACCAAGGGCTACCTCTTTGCCAAATTTGGGGTAATTCCGTTCAGCAGTTCGAGGCTGTAGCTGCGACTAAAGGTTCCTATGGAAAAAATGAATGGGGAAAACGCGTTTTGGGACCCCCCTTTTTCTCGGCCCCGCTTCACGTATCACCCCGAGACTTTCAGGGTAGGAGCGGAGCGCCCCAACAAGTTGGAAACTTTCACGAAGATTCGTCAACCGGCGCCAACGTTATTTCAAATAGAATGTCGCGGATTTCCTATGGATAATAGGTTGTAACTATAACTATCTACTGGCGACCGCCAGTAGATAATAGATATAGATATAGATATATATGTTTATTTATTAAATTATATAACAAATGTACTTTTTTTAAAATTAAACTATCATTTGAAAATATTTGTTTAATAATATTTTTAATTATATATGTAACTAAATATATATATATCAATATATATGTTTGTTTTAATTTTTGGAATAAGTTTAATAGATTTATTTCAAAATTAATTAAATATATTTCATTTGTATTATATATAGTGTTACTTTTTAATATATTAAGGGGCCGATTACGATGTCAGTCAGAAAGCCTCTCACCGACACCGCCTCGGGATCAACCAACAGACGGTCGGTGGTTCCGACCACCTGATTACGATGCAACAGAACACTGTTCGGTCGGATTCCCATTGTTCTCTATCGGAGCTTGTGTCACAGCCGTAAACCGGCCGCAATACAGGCTCCTATATAGAAATGGGGGAAGTGGTGCAAAACCCTGCACCCTGTGGCAGGCACCCTATGTCAGTGCAGGGTTTTACTGGGGGGTACCCTAGGTACCCCCTCGGCCACCGACCATAGGCTGCAGGGGCCCCGCTAGGTGCCCCCAAAGTCACTCCCCGACAGCCTTTCCGTGTCGGGAAGGATGGCACGGAAAAGTTGTCGGAATCCGACATCGTAATCCCGACGGCGGAAACGCCGTCCATAGGGGATTACGGTGTGGTTCCGACCGGCTGGAATACTCTGTGAGCCGGTCGGAACCGAGGCCAAATGACTGGCCGGTTTACGAACCAACCGCCGACATCGTAATCGGGCGGTCGGACCGCAAACCGACTGAGTCTGTCGGAAAGCTTCTTTTGCCGTTTGACAGCTTCCGACTAGCGGTCGGAGGCTTTCCGACCGACATCGTAATCGGCCCCTAAATTTTTATATTTAAATATATTTTAAAAAATTATATTTTGTCTGACGATATTAATGACAACAATATTTTTAAATAGATACTTTTGTCATTTACATTATAAATATAGGGCGATGATACTTTTGCCAACGATATTTATGTGACAATATTTTGGTATGGTGATATTTCCAGAGTCGATATTGTGTCAGTGAACCACTGCCAAATGCTGAGGTTGCTGAATATCATGGCTGCCTTTGTCTTGATTCTTCCTCAGGCTAATTTCTTCCACCACACTGCACTTCCTGTTTCTCCGTCTCACTCTTGTGCTTTTTTCAGCTCTGCTTTTCTCCCGTTGTCACTAAAAACACATCATCTTTATCAACACAATATTTGCCTTGGATCCACAGGTAGGGAAGGGGCTTAGTAAATGATCCTCTTGACCAGAATCTGCCTCACCTACCCCCAAAGCAATCGACTCCCCCCAGGCCTGCCACAAGTTTGAAGACCCTTAAACTGTGTTTTCAACTCTAATATGCGAATCTCTCTGCTGCTTATAAACTTTCATGCTCATCCTTATTCAACGCTTGAATTCTGGTGCCGCATATACACTTGACCTCTGTCCCTCTCATAGGCATGTTCTTTCTTTCTCATGTCCAATTCCTCTGTTTCCCCACTGGGTACTTGGCATGGTCAATTACTACATTCCAATTCTCCTTGCCTTTAATTAATTTATGTTTTGATTTCCAATCACTTTTTATTCAAACAATACTCATATCTTTCTGTCTTTGTTTTTTTTACAGTATGTCTGAATTTGCACACTGGATTACTTTCTGGCTCCTCCATTAAAATCCAATGGCAATTCATGATAATTGGTGTAACCAATTGTTATCTTTTAGGAACAAAATCAGGGCCATCTCTTCTTTCCGCTGTCTACAACTGGTAAGTATCAAGAGGTTTTTCACTCCTCCTTTTTTCTGCTCTCTAAAAGTCTCTAAAAGTCTCACTGCAGATCTTGCTAGTTTTCCATCCTTACACTTTTCTGCTGTCTGTATGTTGAACTTCCCTTCTACTCTTGAACTCCCTTTCAAGCAATATTACCCACGTCTGTTTATATCATATATTTTCTTCCTTATTCTGCTGATATTGCATCGTATTTGGCTGAATTGCCACTGGTTGTCCTTCCCTTCTAGGGTTTAAATCCATCATACCAGCTAGAGTTAAAATCCTCTTGATCTGCAGTTGTACCAAATTTATCTTTCTTTCATCTTCCTATTAACTGACACAACTTCTACTATCTCTTTGATCTTTATGATCCCTTCGGTGTCACATTTACATTTGTACATGAGTTCATATGGTCTTGTCCAGAAGATTTCTGCACCTCATCTAGGTTATGGTTTTACACTTTTTGAGCTCCCAAACTTTGGATTACTCTACTTGTCCACTACACTGACACCTTCTACATCTGAATTGAAAGAGTCTGCTTTACCTTTGACTTTTTTCTTTCTAAAACACTATGGGGCATATTACCAAGGGCCTTATCGCCGCTTTAGCGGCACTTTTTGCCGCTAAAGCGGCGATTTATTTTCCGCCCTATTAGCAAGCTGTCGCTAACAGCTGTTAGCGACAGCTTTCAGGTGACAGCGACCGTTTCCCTTGCCACTTTGCATGTCAGCGATAAATATCGCTAATGACATGCAAAGTAGGCGTGCCCCACAAAAACAACAGGAATCAACTCGCAAACACACCTACCTCCTATCAGCAAGGCGGCCCTGGGACCCGGTTAGTGACGATGAAAGTCGCACTAACCGCGGTTATCACAGGTTTTAACACCTGCTCAGAACCTGACTTGTCCATTCTACTCAATGGGGGGGGTGGATTATGCGGCTGAGACCACCATGGCCTATCAGCAACCACCCCCCTAACGCTGGGTTATTATCGCTGTAATTCATGCGATAATCCCGCTTTGCGCCAACTATCGCTGGATTTCCATCGCCGTGGAGATGGCCGTTGCTAATAAAGCGCTATCTCGGCGATGGAATCCAGCGATAGCTGGCGATGTGAAAATACTCGCTAAGCGCGCTTTGCGATATTTATCGCAAAGCGTTGCTGATATGCCTCTATGATCCTACTTCACTATTTTACAGATGTAAGTCTTAATTAAGCCTGGAACGAGATGCACCTTGGCCATGCACGATTTATGCCACACTACCAAAGCAGGCAAGACATTTAAATGAAAATAACATACACATGTGTTGCAAGTATTCATGATATAGCTTCCACGTGTAGATTTGCGCTCTGTTTAGATCAGTAGGTGATCCCATGGTTGTCATGTGAGTGTGGTGCAAAGTCACGGCAAAGGAGGAGAAGTCTCGCAAAGCCTCATTTTTTGGGCACACATACTCAACTATTTTGTAATGCATTTGTCACATTTCATCACATCCACTCGCTCAGGAAAAGCTGTAAAGTACTGTAGCTAGCATGGGAATGTAAAAAAATATATATAACGTTCATGTTTGGTGACAGAGGAAAACACAAAAAGCAAATGGAAAGACAAAATAAGCAATAGCAAAACCAATAAGTCTGTAGTTAACTGCGTTATTTTTGGCTTTGTCAGAGTTTTTTCCCATGGTATTTGCAAAACTGTATTGTTGGGGGAACTACAGGGCTCTTGACAATATATTTAAAAAAACATTGGCTAAAGCACAAACACCAAACCTGATGAGAATGCACTAACTTCCTATCCCATTGTGTTGTTCTCTCTATCGCTTTCTCTCAAACTAACTCCAGTCAGTTGATGTGTGCAAACGCTATGAACTTGCAAGACTAATTTATCAGAGGCATAAAGCACGGCTATCAGAACAATTTGTAAGTTAAACAGACACTCAGAAATTGCAACGAGGCCTAGGCACTAAAAACATCATAAACCGGCGATTTTTGCACTATTGAATCTAAAAATTGAACCTACAAGGTGTGATTAGAGGTAGACGAGCCAACAAATTAACCAGGAGAGTGGAGCCAGATCTGCGCCAAGGGTTTAGCTTGGCTCTTAAAGCCTGGGCGTGAGCCGAGCTCTAAAAACGTTTGCTATGTAAATCATATAACAAACCACGTAAACAGTGATAGTCTCGTTATATGTAAAAATAAGTGTCTCTCCTTAACGTGTGGAAGTTTTGACTGTAATGTGTCACATGATTGTGTTGCACTGAGAAGTACTTAATAAAAGTGATAGTTTTTAAAAATGAACTTAAAACCATTCCTGCCTCCCTCCCCACACTGGTGACAGTGCCATAAGTAAACCAAGAGACAAGACAGTTGTCAGGTTAACCCTGTATGTGACACAGATTATTACAGAACAACATTATAGTATATTAAATCAAAAACAATGTTTATTTGTACAGCTGGTATTCTGAACTGACACATTTGAAAGGGCTTTCATATGTGATTTTACTTCTTTGTGCATTTTTCCATAGTTTTTATATAGATATTATATAGTGCGATTTCAACCAGAAGGTATTGGAGCGCTGCATGAGCACCACTTACAGTACACAAAGTCATATTCATTTTTAGATATCGCATACAGTGCATGAGCTGTGCTGTGAAACGTAGTGTTTATAATTCCATGGGTTTACAACCCACCCACAGCATTCCATTAGTTGTTTTCATTGTTGCTCTCACTTGCAATATTTCTATTGCTTAGCTTATGTATGTAGGAAAGTAGTATCTGCTTCTTATGGTTACCCCCACTTTTTGCTGATGTCTCACTGTTTTTGGACTAGTCTGACTGGGATCCTGCTATCCAGGACCCCAGTCTATCTGCTTTCTCCCTTAAATTGCTATGAATGTACTTTAGGTACACTCCAGATTAGATACTGGGGCACCGTTATCAGTCCCTAGTATATGGTACACCATGTACCCAGGGCATAGGTACCCCAGAGGCCTCCCATGTGCTGAAGCATGTATTATGCCACCCATGAGAGGCCATTCAAAATGACACAACAGGTCTGCTACAGCAGCCTGTGTAAGCTGGTGCTTGCACCACTTACTTAGATATAGGTTCACTATATCTATCTAAATCACTACACTTAAAAACCTATCAGTCACTCCTATGGCAGGCCTTATCAATCCTGAAGGCAGGGTGCTGGGTTTTATGTGAGAGGGTGCCCCTGCATGAGCAAAGCCCCTCTGCAGCCTTCGGAGACCATTCTCCAGGGTTGTCTGTGAAACAGCCAGACATATAGGTTAAGTTGCATTATAACCTCGCGATAAATGCTAACTTTAAAACGGCTGCTTAGAAACATGTCGTGTTTGATGTCAAACACCTTGGAATCAGTATGATTCCACCCTTCTGAAACCACTACTGTGGGTCACCGGTCTACCCGGTACCAGCTTTCTCGACCCGGGCAGCACAAAATGGACGCTGCCAGCCATAGACACGATTCTGCTCTCCTGCTGCTGAGCCAAGCTCGAGCAGAGGAAGGCATGACAATAGCCATCCTGTCACAGGGAGGTATGACCACCTCCCAGACAGGGTTTAGTGTATTGGGGCTGGGTGGGTGCACTCTGAGAGTGCCAGAAAGTCTGCACTGGGGGCACATTTGGTGTCCCTGTGCATAGTCCAGCTCAAGCCAGTTCTGGGAGCCATTGGCTCCTGCTCTGGCACGAAACTGGACAAAGGACATGGGTGTAGCCACCCCTCTGTCCTGCCCCTCCCCTAGGAGGGTCCCCTGAATCTGTCCAACCCTTTCCCGTGGGTATATAGTGGGCTACCTGGCTACAGGACTTTAGATTTTACCTGGACAAGATTCTACTAAGAAGAAACCAAGTACTTCGACTGTCTGCATGACGCTGGACGACTGAAGAATCTCCCTTGAAGTAAAGGAGTTACTCCCCTGCACTAGCAGGCACCTAAGCGCATCTGACCAGCTTGCATCTCCCAGGCTCCTGAGGAATCCAAAGATTTCAGCAACACAGGAGGTGGGTTTCCGAAGGTCCCTAAGGTTGATCTGCCCTCTCAGCGATTCTGAGACCAGTATCCCTCGTGGGGACCGCGTGACCTGAACCCCTGTGCACCGCGTACATTTGCAAGTGCATATGCTTGTTGGCGACCCCTGAGCTTGTGCATTGGATTCCGAGTAGTCCTGACCCGAGCAGTATTTTCACAGAAGAAATCCGGCCTCCTTGCACTGACTGCTCCGTGGGCTGGTGCTTTGCAGACTTGCTCGAGGTCTCCTCACGATCCCTGGTCCGTTGGTCTGTGGGTCCTGGCGAGGGTCACCTTGTTTGTTCTTGGGCTTCCCTGGTTGCTCCAGATGTGCCCTGACTCCCCATTGCATGGAGAGTCCCCTGGACCTTGCTGGTCTACAAACGTAACCTGTTTGTCCTTCCTGCGTGGGTTGCATTTGCCAAGGCTTGTTGGTGCTCCAGCCAGACATCGACCCCTCAGCACTTGACATCCTTTGTGGGACAGCTCACCTCCGGATCCTGGTCATCCTCGGCGTCTCCTGGTCCCCGTGGCTGCAGAGTCAAGCATCCCTTCTTCGCACCTGAAACACCCCACATCGGTGGGCATTCGACTACCGAGCCCCTGGTCACCTGAAGTGACCCAGACTCTGTCCCCTCTGCTTTCAGGTTCCTCTCACCTAGAATCCAGGCTTGGTTTCCCCCGGACACTCTTCACCTTCCTGGCAGCAGTACTTCTTTGCAGCTCTCCATTGAAAACGACGGAGGTTTCCGACACCACTTGACCCCTAAGCACCCGGCTCCTCTGGGATAGGTAACACGGGTACCTTGGTACTCACTGGTGGGTTGGCCTTAGAACCTCCTATGTTCCAAAGGGTTTGCTCGAAGTCCTCGTAGAAGTGTACTTAAACTATAACTTTGCAACCGCGACTTTCCCATAGAGTTGTACGAAGCACGCGGTCGTGTTTTCTCACTGCACCCGTCCTCCGTGGGCTCCCTGTGTCACTGCCTTGGGTGGTTCCTTGGGGTCTCAGCGATTCTACATGCTCTAGGCACTGTGTCTAGTCAAGTCGTGATTGTTATACAATTTTTTTAGTATATGGTTCGGTCTCCCCTGGAGCCCGCTGTGTATTGTGCTACTTACGAATGTTCTATTGATTCAGTATTGTGTGCTCTGTGCTCTAATTTCGTGTAGAGACTAGTAGAGAGTGTTATATTAATAAATACATATTTTATATAACTACTGTGTGGTTCTCCTTTCATTTAGTCATTCAGGATGTGATATTCTGGTATAACAAGCTGCTTTACATTCCTTCAAGATTAAGCCTGAAGGCTGCTCTCCACAGCTACCACTAGGATAGCTTTCTAAAGGTTATCTTTGACCTCATGCATCATAAGGGTCGTGTGGACTGGTACAGGGTGCCCACTTTAATTAGTGGACAGCATATACCAGGCCACCTTCTCACAATGTAGACTACCCTTCCATTCTTGTGTTAGTTCCCCTAGGAGCATGGACCAAGTACATGTGTTCTTCCTCGTATTTTGGGATTATTCCTGGACATGCAATGTGCTTTTCCACTTTTAACACTGGCTTACAGCTTCTTATTTATGTTGCTTTCACCCAATCTGCCATCTCTGTTGACACTTTAGTTACTAACACCCACAACTTTATTACTCTACGCCACTCTACATTACTCCACTCTATGACAGTCTACTCTCTGTCGCTCCACTCTACTCTACGCCACTTCACTCTATGCCACTTCACTCTACTCCACTCTACGCCACTACACTCCACTCTATGCCACCCCACTCCACTCCAAGCCACTCTACTCTACGCCACTCCACTTCACTCTTCGCCTCTTCACTCTACAGTACTCCACTCTATGCCACTTCACTCTTTGCCACTCCACTCCACTCTACTCTATGCATCTCTACTCTTAGGGCCAGACTGGCATTTGCCTGGGAGGCTGGAAGGGTGGGAGGCCAGTTTTGTGACAGGTGGCTGGTTTTGGTCCCCAGTACCAAATTCAGCAGGCTACCAAGCATTTTCCAACCTCCCGGGTTATCTGGCGTCAGTGCTAGCTTTAGGGCAGCACCATTCACACTCTGAAAGTGTGTGCAGGCCTTTTCCAGACTCCAGACCTCCACAAGCACATACGGTGAGTATGTGTGCCTAGTCACAGATACGCTCCTGAGCTATGGGGTGAGTGAAGCAGGGCCCATTCGGGATGGGTCCACCACTCGGTTCCTGCTTACGGGTGGCTTTTCATAGGGAGCCCGAGCAGGTTGCACTCACTTGCCAGAGCTTGATTGCTGCCTGGGCTGTAGGGAACAGAAGAGTTATGTAATCCCTGGTTTTGAGGCATCCTGTGACATTAAATTAATGACAGCTAATAGCTGGAATTGCTGCTAGGTGGGAGGGGACCAAGCACTGCATTGTCTGGACCGCGATATATGGCCTTCAACACCGGGCAGGCTTGCATGGCGACGACCGCCTGCAGGTCAAGCAAGCACACGGGACTTTCTGCAAAGCACTTCATCCTCCCACAATGCGCTATGTAATTGCTATAACAGTCCTTTTGTACTCGGAGGAAGATTTGGCAGAAACGTTTTTTGATTTAAAGTGCCGAAACTCCAACAAAAGTAAATGGGAGAGTGACAAAGTACCCTGTTTTACAATAAATCTCTATTTTAAATGTCAGATTTTGACCAGAATGCCTGTGAGTAATGTTTGGTGTTACAACCCCCCTCTTTTCACTGGACAGTTTGGACCGTCTCAGTGTGTACAGTTGTGTGCTCTCTACAAATATTAAGATTCTCTGACAAAAATCACTGAACTTTTATCCCCCAGGTCAGAGCCTCTGCCCAGCACATTTCAATAATTTGAATTTTGGCACCCTCACCAGCCCCACTGTGGGGTTGTATTAAGGATGACAGAGCAACCACATGACCATATAAAATGTCTAGGCAATCCCTGTTCACCTTCACTCTCGCAGGGCACCAGAGATGGCTTGGACGCAGAAACCTCTCTGATGGTGCAGCTTCATTCCAGGATTCAAAATTGGGCTTTGGTATTTTTTATTTGATTCACTTTTTCCAGGAAGCAGCTCAGCACTCTACCATTATCCTTTTTTTTACAGTTTCATGTAGCACAAACTCGTCCCAAGGGCAGTGGCACGCTCTACATTGGTGGCAGTTATATTTCACAAGGTCACATTCATTTTTTAAGGCACAGTGAGATTGGGTGATTTGCCCAGAATCACGGGATGTTTAGCTTATGCCGGGCTTAGAACATGGTTCCAGTTCCAAAGTCGACAGCTCTGGCCATAATGCCACATCATCTCGGACTGTGCCACATTCAAACCACTTTGTCATTCTTAGAAAGGCACCTTTTAGAGATGTTCATCAATTACAAACATCGTTCATCCTGCCTTTTACTAATAGGACTTGGTGGAAACTGGGCCTTTTTAAGAATGTGTAGTTTCTGCTTAGGTTACCAAGCTTGATTGCTTTTCCACTTCATCCCTAAGTCAGGGGGTGTATTTGTACAACAGTCAATGTTATCCCTACCTTTAAAAAGGTGCATGACCACTGGTCATGTCACCAACTTCAATACTTGTCTATTTGGCACATTTGTACATATTAACAGCAACACTGCTTTGTGTGTTGTGCCTCATGAATTACTGGGTCTTCTCTGATTTACTCCCTGTTCCCCTTACTCCGCCTTCTTGGATGCACATGCATGCATCAACCGCTTGCAGTTTTTGCCAGGTTGTCTGTGGGTATGATTGGGTGTCCTGGTGCATTGTAAGGTCATCATTTGTTGTGCTTTAAAAGTTAATACATTTGGATATATTATGAAATTTTTGGGGGCAGACCCCCAAGTTCCCTTTAGAGTGCTCAGGCTCGTGGGGGCTGGTCTGACAATATTTGCCAGTACTGCTTTCGGTTCCCTGTCCAGCCCTGTCTACTATACGCCACTCTACTCTATGCCACTCTACTCTATGCCACTCCACACAATGACGCTCCATGGCATTCCACACCACTCCACTGTATCTCAATCTACTCTGTGCCAATCTACTCTGTTCCACTCCACACCACCCTACTTCACTCCCCCTAATCTATGTCACTCTACTCTACATCACTTTGTGCCACTCCACTCTGCGTCACTCAGCTCCACTCCATACAGTGCCACTTTACGCCACTCCACTCTACTCTACGCCACTCTACACCACTCTAATCTACACCATTATACTCTACACCACTCCACTCTATGCCACTCCACTCTATGCCACGCTACTCTATGCCACGTGACTTTAGTCCACTCCATCCTACTTTATGCTACTCTACACCATTTTACTCTGTGCCACTTTACTCTATGCCACTCTACTCTATACCACTCTACACCACTCCACGCCACTCCACATCAATCTACTCCATGCCACTCTACTCTATACCACTCCACTCCACGCCACTCCACTCTACACCACTCCACGCCACTCTACTCAATGCCACTCTAAGCACTCTATGCCACTCTACTTTATGACACTCTACTCTATACCACTCTACTTTACGTCACTCTACTCTACAACACTCCACTCTATGCCACTCTACTCAGTGCTACTCCATTCCACTCTACATCATTCTATGTCACTCTACTCTAGGCCACTTTTCTGTATCCCACTCTACTCTACGACACTCTATTGAACACCACTACACAGCACACTACCCCACTCCACTCTACGCCACTCTGTGCTACTCTACCCAGCTCCACTCTATGCCACTCTCCTTTGCACCACTCTACTCTACGCTATGTCACTAACTTTTTGCCATGCTGAACAGCTGCCAAGCTGCTGTGCAACATGGCTAAAAGACTGATTAGCAAACCCAATAGCTGTCTTATAGGCGAGACCTATTTACTTTCCCCTGCTTGTTTTTTAGGCACTGGGGAAATTAGGTGATTTACCCAGAATCACAGAATAATGAGCCAATGCCGAGACTTGAACCTGGTTCCCCAAAAACAGCTGGTTCCCCCAAAGTCAGAAGCTCTGGGCTGTATCGCCACATTCTGGGTAGAGCAAGGGAGGCAGGCAGAACCCACATGAAAGCTTGGCTCATTATGGGCTCGAGGTTGCAGTAGGACCTCGAGCAGAGCCAGGCACAGGCTCAAGCCTGGACCAAGCTTTCAGTCACTCTCCCACCTCTTAGTGTTTTAGAAGGAATGCATTTTATGTAAAACTTCAAACCCCTCTACAGAATTTTCTCACTTGTTCAGCACTTTGGATAATTGATTAAAATTCCCTCTACTCTTGCAGATACCAAAATGACCACATCCCTTTTATGTCTCATGCCATTTTATTTTCTGCACATCTACCACAGCACCAAAGACCATGTCACTGGATGCATCATGGTCAACACAACACTAAAATGAACTGGCCCTCCCTTTTGACTTCAGCCCTAAATGTCCCTTAACCATCACAATTTCCATGCCATCAAACAGCCACCTCCCATCTGAGTGTACACAACCACTACAGCACTCCAACCGCAACAGCACAAAAGGGGAAACAGCGTTTACATCGCTACAACGCATGTGATTAAAACGCGGTTGTTACAACGACCTCGTTGTTACAACGCAAGCCATTACATCGCAAGTCATTTCTAGAACTTGCTGTAGGGCGTGCTAAACTAAGGAATAGTATAATTTACTATTCCAACACCTTCCCTACTGTTGACCACGCTGGAGTTGGAATAGTAAAGTATACTATTTCTAAATCCAGCACGCCCCCTACAGCAAGTCGTAGAAACGACTTGCGATGTAATGAGCGATGTAATGGCTTGCGTTGTAACAACGCGGTCGTTGTAACAACCGCGTTGTAATCGCATGCGTTGTAGCGCATGCGATGTAACATCGCATATTCCACAAAAGACCTTCCAACATGCAAGATGCAGCTCTCAACCCTAGACTTAACATGACTCGCCACTTTAGGCACACCATTCGCCTGTTTTTCTACCCCAGCTTACAACAGTACCTTCTGCATGCTGGCCTGCACATTCCTGACAGCCTGTCTAGCATGCTCACCAGCACATGCTCTAAGCCCGTGGTACTCATAGTACGGCCCGCGGGCCGCAAGCATGCCCTTTCCAGTGAGTAAGCACAGAAGATGGCCGCAGGAGCATACGTAGTGAATACATATTCATTACGTATTCACTATGTATGCTCCAGCGGTCATCTTCTGTGTTTACTGCTGGCCTCTGAATGTGCCCGCCTCTGTGATGTCACACACGGCACCGGCGTGGCACCGTCAGTGGCTTGCAAACTGACACATGTACAATAAAGGGAGTCAATGTTCCTTGTAAAAGGAAGTCAAAGAATGAAGTTTTGTCCTGTGCTACTCTATGTGTGGGGATAGTGTGTCCTCATCATGATGCCCTCACACACCCCGAAGGATGTCATGCTTCATCATAGGGCTTGTTGCTCCTCGTCGGGCCGGCGCTGCAATGCCCTACGGGTCCCCCGAAGGGTCTCTTTATCGGAGATCTTTTGATGAAGAAGCCGTATGGGTGCGTGCGTGTGAGTGGTAGTGAGGTCTCAAGTAGTGTTTTTCTAAAAAATGACTGGAGGGAGTGAATACTATTTATTAAGGTGATCCCTCTGTCATTGTTAAAAGGTGTGTGGTGCTGCTCTGGGGATATTATGTCCCTCTGTAGCTAGATATACGTCTCTAATGGGCGTATAAGGTGGTCGACATGTTTCACGCTCTCTGTGGCCTCAGGAGGAGATCCAAAGCGTTTCTTCAGGACCAAGGTAAGTTTAAATATCACTAGCGGCCTGGATTTGACCTGTGCTGCTAGGTTAATGAGAGGGAGTAGCGTCTCTGAAAAGAGAAGAGGGTAGGACAGAAAGTATATTGGTATTTCTCTATAATGAGTATTCTCCCGGTCTACCATTGGAGGGCCCGGTGCGCATTATCGTTAGCGTGAGTCTTATCTCTATGGTTTAGGCATTGGTGCATGTTTAAAAAGATATATCAGAGATTTTGAGAA
>CAWUFW010028758.1:0-20676 GCA_963921515.1 Calotriton arnoldi | reverse complement strand
TTTTTTCACTGTTTTTCTCTATCAAGGTGTCGTAGGGATGCCCGGTTTCAAACGTTACGGCGCCTGTGCTCGGATGATGTCCGTCACCGACCCGCATTGGGAGTGTCTCTTCTGCCTCGGCCGAGGCCACGACACCGAGTCTTGTACCGACTGCCAGGCCCTCAGCCCGAAGCTGCGAGAGCGGTCTCGAAAGCTCCTCGAGGCCCGGCATTCGGCTCCGCGGAAGCCCGGTCGCGTGAGAGGTCCAGGGGTCGATCGCGGAGTCCACACCGGTCGTCGGCATCGAAGTCTTCTTCGTCCGGTAAGTCAAAACACAAGAAGTCCAAAAGCATCATCGCTCTAGGACTTCGCCTCGCCGGTCTCGCGACTCGGCTGAGGCCCCTCCCGGCACCGTCCCCGCGGCCCCGGACATGCCTGTGGAGTCGCCCCCGCCATACCCGCCCTTCCCGGGTTCGGGGGCGGATCCGGCCAAAGTGCAGGAATTCCTGTCGGCCATGGCCCGCCTCTTCGGGCTTCCAGGCCCCTCCGGTGCGCCTTCGGGCCCGCGGGCTACTGATGGGGTTGCTCCGGCGTCGCCGGCAGCTCCGGCCCCGGCGTCGCCCGTGCCTCCAGCCTCGATCCCGGCTTCGGCTTCGGCCCCGGCCTCGATCCCGGCTCCACAACCCCCGTCGACGCCGGTCGACCTAACGACACCTCCGCCGGCGCCGATGTCTCCGGTGCCGTTCTCGACGCCGCCTGGGGCTCCGGCGGCGTCGTTCCCCAGTTCCTTCCGGCTCCGGACATGGACCCGGACCGGCGTCGCTCGACGCCCGGTTCCGGCGCCCGATGAGACCTTGGGTCCCAAATGTCCCTCCTCCCCCTTATTTTGAACCTGAGGAGGACCAGGAGGACTGGGAGGGGTCTGATGACCCTCTGACACAACAGTGTCAGTACGATGAGGACTGGACAGAGGGTCTAGGGGATGCTAGTGGTCTAGATACTTCCCCTGACACTGGCATGCTGTCTCCTCCCGTGGCTACGGAGGAGGGAGCCAATTTTGCAACGGTGTTGCGTAGGACAGCTGGAGCCTTACATCTCCAACTCCCTGCTGTGGCGGTCAAGGTTAATCTCTTGACAGAGGTGCTTCAGCCGGCAGCCTCCTCTTCGGAGACTGTGCTGCCGTTTAACGACGCCCTCACTGACGTTCTTTTGGGCGCCTGGTCCAAGCCCAACACAGGGGCTCCTGTGGATAGGAACGTGTCCCGGCAGCCATCGCCCAGCTCCGGGCGACCCCTGTTTCTCTCTGTCCACCCCACCCCTGAGAGCTTGGTTGTCCAAGCCTCAGCTTCCCAAACCGCCTTCCCTACCGCCCCTCCCGGATAGGGAATCCAAACGCCTGGATCAATTTGGGAAGAAGGGTTTTCTTCCTCCAGTGCTGGCTTGCGGTCCGTCAACACCGCTTGCCTTTTGGGCCGATATACCCACTCCCTTGTGGGATTCGGTGGCGGATGTTTTGCCCCAGTGTTCTGAGGAGGTCCAGACACTGCTTTCCCGCGCCATTGCGGAAGGAAGGGATGCGGCCAAATATACAATTCGATGTGGCCTTGATACCGCCGACTCGCTGGGCAGGTCTATTGCAACGACGGTGGCGCTACGACGCCACGCCTGGCTGAGAACCACTGGTTTTCAGGGGATGTCCAGAATACTCTCATGGACATGCCCTTTGATGGAGTTGGTCTTTTTGGGTCCAAAGCAGACCATGCGTTGGAGCGCTTTAAGGACTCACGGGCTACTGCAAAGTCCCTGGGCCTTTCTGCTACACGCCCTCCGCTGACTTCTGCTTTTCGCCCCTATCGTGGCCACGGTAGAGGCGCCCCTTCACGTCAGCAGCCCAGCCACCGGCCCGCGCAGCAGGAGTCTTCGCGTGGCCGAGGACGTGGATTGCGCTGTGGCGGATCGGGCTACCGGCGTGCGGGTCAGGCCACCACCTCCAACCCGTCCGCGGCCTCCAAACCCTCCTAGTCCCTCCTTTCAGGTGCACAGCACGCCAGTAGGGCAGGGTCCGCCATCACCTTCCCCACTGGCGTACCATCACCTCGGACAGGTGGGTCTTGGACATTGTCCGAAGGGGCTACTCCCTCCCCTTCGAGTCCACCCCCCAGCCATGCCACCTCAATTCCACCGCATGTCAGGGGATCACTTGGTACTTCTGCAGAAGGAAGTCACGGCCCTCTTGGCCAAGAGGGCCATCGAGCATGTTCCGACCCCAGAAGTAGGGCGTGGTTGCTACTCCCACTACTTCCTGGTGCCCAAAAGGACAAGGAGGACATGCGTCCTATCTTGGACCTCCGGAGCGATCAATCGCTTCCTCCGGAAGGAGAAGTTCAAGATGCTCACCCTAGCTCAGGTCTTGACTGCCCTCGACCCTGGAGACTGGTTGGTAGCGTTGGACTTGCAGGACGCATATTTCCACATCCCCGTCCTGCCGGCCCACCGGCGTTACCTTCGGTTCACGGTAGGCCCCGAGCATTTTCAGTTCACCGTGCTCCCCTTTGGCCTTACAAGTGCCCCTCGGGTGTTCACGAAAGTGTTGGCGGTGGTCGCAGCTCATCTGCGCCGGGCAGGGGTTTCAGTCTTCCCCTACCTCGACGACTGGCTGCTGAAGGCGGGCTCGTCCCAGGCAGTCGTCTCCCACCTCCAGACTACGGCCGAACTCCTGCACTCGCTGGGGTTCTCCATCAATGTGCCGAAGTCGCATCTGATTCCTTCTCCACAGCTCCTTTTCATCGGAGCAGTTCTGGACACGACGCAGTTTCGGGCCTATCCTCCCGAACGGCGAGTCCGGGATATCTGAAAGAGACACGTTAGTGATAGATTCCTTACCTTAGAATATCCCCAGGCGTCAGGCTGGATCCGGAAAGTTTTGCGTAGCAGTACCCTTGCGCGTCGGTAGGCGGCGTCGTGCGGCTCCGCGTCCGTCGTCGGCGTTGTGATCGCCGGGATGACGTCGCGGGCAGTACTTAGGCGCCGCCCCTGCGCGCTGACGTCAGTTCTTCTTTTTCCGCGCCAGCAAGCGCAGATCCGGGAAGAGCAGTGCCCTGGTCATTTTTTGACCATACTTTTTGGTGATTTTTTCACTGTTTTTCCATCTTTCGAGGTGTCGTAGGGATGCCCGGCTTCAAGCGATGCGGCGCCTGTGCGCGGATGATGTCCGTCACCGACCCGCATCGGGAGTGTCTCTTCTGCCTCGGCCGAGGCCACGACACGGCGTCCTGTACCGACTGCCAGGCCCTCCACCCGAAAGCTTTGCGAGAGCGGTCTCGAAAGCTCCTCGAGGCCCGGCATTCGGCTCCGCGGAAGGCCCGGTCGCGTGAGAGGTCCAGGGGTCGATCGCGGAGTCCACACCGGTCGTCGGCGTCGAAGTCTTCTTCGTCCGGTAAGTCGAAGCACAAAAAGTCCAAAAGCATCATCGCTCTAGGACTTCACCTCGCCGGTCTCGCGACTCGGCTGAGGCCCCTCCCGGCACCGTCCCCGCCCCCGCGGACATGCCTGTGGAGTCGCCCCCGTCATACCCGCCCTTCCCGGGTTCGGGGGCGGATCCGGCCAAAATACAGGAATTCCTGTCGGCCATGGCCCGCCTCTTCGGGCCTTCAGGCCCCTCCGGTGCGCCTTCGGGCCCCGCGGGCTCAGATGGGGTTGCTCCGGCGTCGCCGGCGGCTCCGGCCCCGGCGTCGCCCGTGCCTCCAGCCTCGATCCCGGCTCCGGCCCCGGCCCTCGATCCCGGCTCCACAACCCCCATCGACGCCGGTCGACCCAACCACGCCCGGCGCCCGATGTCTCCGGTGCCGTTCTCGGCCGCCGCCCTGGGCTCCGGGCGGCGTCGTCCCCCAGTTCCTTCCGGCTCCGGGACATGGACCCGGAGCGACGTCGCTCGACGCCGGCTCCGGCGCCGATGGGACCTTGGGTCCCAAATGTCCCTCCTCCTCCTTATTTTGCACCAGAGGAGGACCAGGAGGACTGGGAGGGGTCTGATGACCCTCTGACGCGCAACTGTCAGTTTGATGAGGACTGGACAGAGAGTCTAGGGGAGGCCAGTGGTCTGGATACTTCCCCTGACACTGGCATGCTGTCTCCTCCCGTGGCTACGGAGGAGGGGGCCAATTTTGGTACGGTGTTGCGTAGGGCTGCTGGGGCCTTACGTCTCCAGCTCCCTACTTTGACGGTCAAGCCTAACATCTTGACAGAGGTGCTTTCAGCCGGCAGCCTCCTCTGCGGAGACTGTGCTGCCGTTTAACGACGCCCTCACTGACGTTCTTTTGGGCGCCTGGTCCAAGCCCAACACAGGGGCTCCTGTGGATCGGAACGTGTCACGACGCCATCGCCCTGCTCCGGGCGACCCCTGTTTCTTTCTGTCCACCCCACTCCTGAGAGCTTGGTTGTCCAAGCCTCCGCTTCCCAAACCGCCTTCCCTACCGCTCCTCCGGATAGGGAATCCAAACGCCTGGATCAGTTTGGGAAGAAAGGTTTTTCTTCCTCCAGTGCTGGCTTGCGGTCCGTTAACACCGCTTGTCTTTTGGGCCGATATACCCACTCCCTGTGGGATTCGGTGGCGGATGTTTTGCCCCAGTGCCCTGAGGAGGTCCAGGCACTGCTTTCCCGCGCCATTGCGGAAGGAAGGGATGCGGCCAAATACACTATCCGTTGTGGCCTTGACACCGCCCGACTCGCTGGGCAGGTCGATTGCAACGACGGTGGCGCTCCGACCGCCACGCCTGGCTGAGAACCACTGGTTTTCAGGGGATGTCCAGAATACTCTCATGGACATGCCCTTTGATGGAGTCGGTCTTTTTGGGTCCAAAGCAGACCATGCGTTGGAGCGCTTTAAGGACTCACGGGCTACTGCCAAGTCCCTGGGCCTTACTGCTACACGCCCTCCGCTGCCTTCTGCTTTTCGCCCCTATCGTGGCCACGGTAGGGGCGCCCCTTCACGTCAGCAGCCCAGCCACCGGCCCGCGCAGCAGCGTCTTCGCGTGGCCGAGGACGTGGATTCCGCCGTGGCGGATCGGGCAACCAGCGTGCGGGTCAGGCCACCACCTCCAACCCGTCCGCGGCCTCCAAGCCCTCCTAGTCCCTCCTTTCAGGTGCACAGCACGCCAGTAGGAGGCAGGGTCCGCCATCACCTTCCCCACTGGCGCACCATCACCTCGGACAGGTGGGTCTTGGACATTGTCCGAAGGGCTACTCCCTCCCCTTCGAGACCACCCCCAGCCATGCCACCTCAATTCCACCGCATGTCAGGGGATCACTTGGTGCTTCTACAGAAGAAAGTCACGGCCCTCTTGACCAAGAGGGCCATCGAGCATGTTCCGACCCCAGAAGTAGGGCGTGGTTGCTACTCCCACTACTTTCTGGTGCCCAAAAGGGACAAGGAGGACATGCGTCCGATCTTGGACCTCCGGAACGTCAATCGCTTCCTCCGGAAGGAGAAGTTCAAGATGCTCACCCTAGCTCAGGTCTTGACTGCCCTCGACCCAGGAGACTGGTTGGTAGCGTTGGACTTGCAGGACGCGTATTTCCACATCCCCGTCCTGCCGGCCCACCGGCGTTACCTTCGGTTCACGGTAGGCCCCGAGCATTTTCAGTTCACCGTGCTCCCCTTTGGCCTTACCAGTGCCCCTCGGGTGTTCACGAAAGTGATGGCGGTGGTCGCAGCTCATCTGCGCCGGGCAGGGGTTTCAGTCTTCCCCTACCTCGACGACTGGCTGCTGAAGGCGGGCTCGTCCCAGGCAGTCGTCTCCCACCTCCAGACTACGGCCCGAACTCCTGCACTCGCTGGGGTTCTCCATCAATGTGCCGAAGTCGCATCTGATTCCTTCTCCACAGCTCCTTTTCATCGGAGCAGTTCTGGACACGACGCAGTTTCGGGCCTATCCTCCCGAACGGCGAGTCCGGGATATTCAGGCTATGATTCCGATCTTTCGGCCTTTATCCTGGGTTTCGGTAAGGATGACCCTGAGGCTGCTGGGCCTCATGGCCTCCTGCATCCTGCTGGTCAATCATGCCAGATGGCATATGCGGGCTCTGCAGTGGGACCTGAAGTTCCAGTGGGCGCAGCACCAGGGCAACCTGTCCGATCACGTCCAGATCTCGGAGGGGACTGCAAAACAGTTGCAGTGGTGGCTCTCGAACCGGCAATGGGTCATGGGCAGATCCCTCTCCCTTCCCCAGCCAGAGCATACAGTTGTGACGGACGCGTCCCTTCTGGGATGGGGCGGTCACATGGGAGAGGCGGAGATCAGAGGCCTCTGGTCTCCGGCGGAGTCCCGGCTCCATATCAACATTCTGGAGCTCCGGGCGATCCGGCTTGCACTCAAGGCATTCCTTCCCTCTGTCAAAGGGAAGGTAGTGCAGGTGTTCACAGACAACACCACCACCATGTGGTACTGCAACAAACAGGGCGGGGTGGGGTCTTGGACCCTTTGTCAGGAGGCTCTGCGCCTCTGGACATGGCTGGAACATCAGGGCATGTTCCTGATGGTTCAACACCTGGCAGGTTCTCTGAACGCCAGAGGCGGACGAACTCAGCCGCAGGTGCATGATGGATCACGAATGGCGTCTTCACTCGGAAGTGGCGCAAGGACTCTTTCTACAGTGGGGAGAGCCTTGGTTAGATCTATTCGCCACCGAAGAGAACGCGCAATGTCATCAGTTCTGCGCGTTGGAATTTCCAGGCGGCACTCGCTCGGCGACGCTTTTCGTCGCGAGTGGAGTTGCGGTCTGTTGTACGCCTTTCCGCCTATACCACTTCTACCCAGAGTGTTGAAGAAGATTCGGCACGACCGGGCCCAAGTCATTCTTGTGGCTCCGGACTGGGCTCGAAGAGTTTGGTATCCCGAGCTACTCAATATGAGCATAGATCCCCGATCCGTCTGCCTCTTCGGGAGGATCTTCTGTCGCAGCAGCAGGGGACGGTCCTCCACCCGAACCTGTCCAGTCTACACCTGCTTGCGTGGAGATTGAGCGGCGGCAGTTGATTCCTTTCGACTTGCCTCCCGAAGTTTGTGATGTGATTCTGGCAGCCAGGCGTCCCTCCACTAAGGTGGTATACGCCTGCAGGTGGAACAAATTTGTGGCATGGTGCACAGCAAAGGCTGTGGATCCCCTTTCTGCCCCTCTTTCTGAGGTCCTTCTGTTCCTTCTCTCTCTGGCCCAACAGGGTTCTGCCCTGGGTACCATCAAGGGTTATCTTTGTGCTATCTCGGCCTTCCTCAGGCTCCCTGATCAGCCCTCCCTTTTCAAGTCCCCTGTTGTTAACAGGTTCTTAAAGGCATTACTCACCTCTTCCCTCCTGTTCCGTTTGTGATGCCTCAGTGGGACTTGAACTTGGTTCTTACCTTTTTAATGTGCGCTCCCTTTGAGCCTCTGCATAACTGTCCTCTTCGTCTTCTGACTCTAAAGACAGCCTTTCTGGTGGCCATCACCTCCGCTCGGCGGGTGAGTGAGCTCCAGGCTCTTTCTTGCAAACCTCCCTTTCTGTCTGTTCATCCAGACAAGGTTGTTCTTCGGACGCGTCCGTCCTTCTTGCCAAAGGTGGTTACTGCTTTCCACATTGGGCAGACCATCACTTTGCCCACCTTCTTTCCGCCTCCGCATCCTTCCAGAGAGGAAGAGAGGCTCCACCGTCTGGACCCAAAACGTGCGCTCTCCTTCTATATCGGCCGCACAAAACACTTCCGGGTGGATGACCAGCTCTTTGTTGGCTACGTGGGCGCCAAAAAGGTCGGGGCGGTGCACAAGAGGACCATCTCCCGCTGGGTTACCTTGTGCATCAAGACCTGCTATTCTTTGGCCAAGAAGGAGCCTCCTGTTGGGCTGCGTGCCCATTCCACCAGGGCAACGGCTGCTACCACGGCCTTGGGCCGCGGTGTTCCGCTGCCGGTTATCTGTCAGGCAGCTACGTGGGCCTCGCTGCACACGTTTACTAAGCATTACTGCCTTGACAGTCAGGTCCGGAGGGACGGCTTCTTTGGCCGTTCTGTCCTCCAGGACTTCCTTGTCTGATCTTTGTTCGCAGACCCACCACCGGGGTTGGTATTGCTGGGGTATCTATTCTAAGGTAAGGAATCTATCACTAACGTGTCTCTTTCAGATGCACAAGTTACTAACTTGTGTAACGATATATCTGTAAGAGACAGTAGTTAGTGATAGATTCTCACCGCCCACCCATCCTCCCCGTTCTGCGAACTGATTTCTAGGGTTAAGGACATCCCTTTCAGGGCCCTAGTATTTTTCAGACACCTGTGTCAGCTTCTTGCATGGCTCTGCGTTCCTGGCGCGGAAAGTCGTGTACAGAACTGACGTCAGCGCGCAGGGCGGCGCCTAAGTACTGCCCGCGACGTCATCCCGGCGATCACGACGCCCGACGACGGACGCGGAGCCGCACGGCGCCGCCTACCGACGCGCAAGGGTACTGCTACGCAAAACTTTCTCGGATCCAGCCTGACGCCTGGGGATATTCTAAGGTAAGGAATCTATCACTAACTACTGTCTCTTACAGATATATCGTTACACAAGTTAGTAACTTGTGCATTCAGGCTATGATTCCGATCTTTCAGCCTTTATCCTGGGTTTCGGTACGGATGACCCTGAGGCTGCTGGGCCTCATGGCCTCCTGCATCCTGCTGGTCAATCATGCCAGATGGCATATGCGGGCTCTGCAGTGGGACCTGAAGTTCCAGTGGGCGCAGCACCAGGGCAACCTGTCCGATCGCGTCCAGATCTCGGAGGACTGCAAAACAGTTGCAGTGGTGGCTCTCGAACCGGCAATGGGTCATGGGCAGATCCCTCTCCCTTCCCCAGCCAGAGCACACAGTTGTGACGGACGCGTCCCTTCTGCAATGGGGCGGTCACATGGGAGAGGCGGAGATCAGAGGCCTCTGGTCTCTCGGCGGAGTCCCGGCTCCATATCAACATTCTGGAGCTCCGGGCGATCCGACTTGCACTCAAGGCATTCCTTCCCTCTGTCAAAGGGAAGGTAGTGCAGGTGTTCACAGACAACACCACCGCCATGTGGTACTGCAACAAACAGGGCGGGGTGGGGTCTTGGACCCTTTGTCAGGAGGCTCTGCGCCTCTGGACATGGCTGGAACATCAGGGCATGTTCCTGATGGTTCAACACCTGGCAGGTTCCCTGAACGCCAGGAGGCGGACGAACTCAGCCGCGAGGTGCATGATGGATCACGAATGGCGTCTTCACTCGGAAGTGGCGCAAGGACTCTTTCTACAGTGGGGAGAGCCTTGGTTAGATCTGTTCGCCACCGAAGAGAACGCGCAATGTCATCAGTTCTGCGCGTTGGAATTTCCAAGGCGGCACTCGCTCGGCGACGCTTTTCGTCGCAAGTGGAGTTGCGGTCTGTTGTACGCCTTTCCGCCTATACCACTTCTACCCAGAGTGTTGAAGAAGATTCGGCACGACCGGGCCCAAGTCATTCTTGTGGCTCCGGACTGGGCTCGAAGAGTTTGGTATCCCGAGCTACTCAATATGAGCGTCGATCCCCGATCCGTCTGCCTCTTCGGGAGGATCTTCTGTCGCAGCAGCAGGGGACGGTCCTCCACCCGAACCTGTCCAGTCTACACCTGCTTGCGTGGAGATTGAGCGGCTACAGTTGATTCCTTTCGACTTGCCTCCCGAAGTTTGTGATGTGATTCTGGCAGCCAGGAGTCCCTCCACTAAGGTGGTATACGCCTGCAGGTGGAACAAATTTGAGGCATGGTGCACAGCAAAGGCTGTGAATCCCCTTTCTGCCCCTCTTTCTGAGGTCCTTCTGTTCCTTCTCTCTCTGGCCCAACAGGGTTCTGCCCTGGGTACCATCAAGGGTTATCTTTGTGCTATCTCGGCCTTTCTCAGGCTCCCTGATCAGCCCTCCCTTTTCAAGTCCCCTGTTGTTAACAGGTTCTTAAAAGGCATTACTCACCTCTTCCCTCCTGTTCCGTTTGTGATGCCTCAGTGGGACTTGAACTTGGTTCTTACCTTTTTAATGTGCGCTCCCTTTGAGCCTCTACATAACTGTCCTCTTCGTCTTCTGACTCTGAAGACAGCCTTTCTGGTGGCCATCACCTCCGCTCGGCGGGTGAGTGAGCTCCAGGCTCTATCTTGCAAACCTCCCTTTCTGTCTGTTCATCCAGACAAGGTTGTTCTTCGGACGCGTCCGTCCTTCTTGCCAAAGGTGGTTACTGCTTTCCACATTGGGCAGACCATCACTTTGCCCACCTTCTTTCCGCCTCCGCATCCTTCCAGAGAGGAAGAGAGGCTCCACCGTCTGGACCCAAAACGTGCGCTCTCCTTCTATATTGACCGCACAAAACACTTCCGGGTGGATGACCAGCTCTTTGTTGGCTACGTGGGCGCCAAAAGGTCGGGCGGTGCACAAGAGGACCATCTCCCGCTGGGTTACCTTGTGCATCAAGACTTGCTATTCTTTGGCTAAGAAGGAGCCTCCTGTTGGGCTGCGTGCCCATTCCACCAGGGCAACGGCTGCTACCACGGCCTTGGGCCGCGGTGTTCCGCTGCCGGTTATCTGTCAGGCAGCTACGTGGGCCTCGCTGCACACGTTTACAAAGCATTACTGCCTTGACAGTCAGGTCCGGAGGGACGGCTTCTTTGGCCGTTCTGTCCTCCAGGACTTCCCTTGTCTGATCTTTGTTCGCAGACCCACCACCGGGGTTGGTATTGCTGGGGTATCTATTCTAAGGTAAGGAATCTGTCACTAACGTGTCTCTTTCAGATGCACAAGTTACTAACTTGTGTAACGATATATCTGTAAGAGACAGTAGTTAGTGACAGATTCCTACCGCCCACCCATCCTCCCCGTTCTGCAAACTGATTTCTAGGGTTAAGGACATCCCTTTCAGGGCCCCAGTATTTTTCAGACACCTATGTCAGCTTCTTGCATGGCTCTGCGTTCCTGGCGTGGAAAGTCGTGTACAGAACTGACGTCAGCGCGCAGGGCGGCGCCTAAGTACTGCCCGCGACGTTGGCGGTCGCCAGTAGATAGTTATAGTTAGGACCTATTTTCCATAGGAAATCCGCGACATTCTATTTGAAATAACTCTTGCGTCGGTTGACGAATCTTCGCGAAATTTTCAAACTTTATGGCCCGCTCCGGTCCGCTCCTACCCTGAAAGTCTCAGGGTGATTCGTCAAGCGGGGGCCGAGAAAAAGGGGGGTCCCAAAACGTGTTTTCCCCATTCATTTTCCCATAGGAAACTTTAGACACGGCTACAGCCCGAACTGCTGAACGGAATTACACCAAATTTGGCAAAGAGGTAGTTCTTGGTTCAGAAAGAACCCTTTTTGTTAAATGGTGTAAATCCGTTCAGTAGTTGCGGAGAAATTAAAAAAATAAGAGTCAAAAAATCAATTTCCCATAGGAAACTTTATGCAAGGCTACAGCCCGAACTGCTGAACGGAATTACACCAAATTTGGCAAAGAGGTAGTTCTTGGTTCAAAAAGAACCCTTTTTGTTAAATGGTGTAAATCCGTTCAGTAGTTGCTGAGAAAATCAAAAGTAAAAACACATATATATCTGGGCGGAGCCTAACCACACATGTCATCGTGAGATCTGATTGGCTGTCAGCACTTCATCCTGGAATTGCTGGCAGCCATCTTGGGACCAATATAAATGATAGTACCCCATTGAAATGCATTGTAGTGAATCGAAGATTTTGAGGGTTACCAAAAGGAGAACTATAAAGGGTGATAACAGACTTTAGTTACATTAGAATTCATTTGTTGATGGTACCATACTAATTTCAGGAATTGTGGTGTGTTCTAAGGTGATTTTACCCTGTGAAAAACCTTCTGCTGGGATATCATGAATCATGTTTGAGAGAAAACTATTTTCACATGCTTGTCCCATACAGTTTTGGAAGGTGCCCCAGAAGCTAAAATGAGAGCATATTTTCTGTAAATTCACATTATCTTTCTCAGTCATGTGAGAATGAAGTCTGACATTCTCAGTAAAACATGTACATCCAACAAGGGCAGAGACTGTCAGTTGATTCCTTTGTGTTCTACTGCAGCTTCCCAGAGTGTTCTAAAGAACAACTAGAGTGCTAACAGCCTTACTTATGACAAAAGTATGGCACACCTGAAGCCATCTTGATTGGAATAAACTGGTAACACTTAAAACATTTAATTTAAAAAGGAACAAAATGATGGGGTTCATCTTGTCATAGAAATTATGGTTAGTGCTCTGGAAAGAAAAATTAGGACATGTTTCAAGTGTGATCTCAAATATCTTCCTGTTATATTTCAACAGGAGCAGCCTGTCAGTTGATGCCTTTGTGTTCTACTGCAGCTTCCCAGAGTGTTCTAAAGAACAACTAGAGCGCTAACAGTCTTACTTATGACAAAAGTATGGCACACCTGAAGCCATCTTGATTGGAATAAACTGGTAACACTTAAAACATTTAATTTAAAAAGGAACAAAATGATGGGGTTCATTTTGTCATAGAAATTATGGTTAGTGCTGTAGAAAGAAAAATTAGGACATGTTTCAAGTGTGATCTCAAATATCTTCCTGTTATATTTCAACAGGAGCAGCCTGTCAGTTGATGCCTTTGTGTTCTACTGCAGCTTCCCAGAGTGTTCTAAAGAACAACTAGAGCGCTAACAGTCTTACTTATGACAAAAGTATGGCACACCTGAAGCCATCTTGATTGGAATAAACTGGTAACACTTAAAACATTTAATTTAAAAAGGAACAAAATGAGGGGGTTCATTTTGCCATAGAAATTATGGTTAGTGCTGTAGAAAGAAAAATTAGGACATGTTTTAAGTGAGATCTCAAATATCTTCCTGTTATATTTCAACAGGAGCAGCCTGTCAGTTGATGCCTTTGTGTTCTACTGCAGCTTCCCAGAGTGTTCTAAAGAACAACTAGAGTGCTAACAGCCTTACTTATGACAAAAGTATGGCACACCTGAAGCCATCTTGATTGGAATAAACTGGTAACACTTAAAACATTTAATTTAAAAAGGAACAAAATGAGGGGGTTCATTTTGCCATAGAAATTATGGTTAGTGCTGCAAAAAGAAAATGTAGTGCATGTTTTAAGTGAGATCTCAAATCCTCTTCTATTTCATTAGAAAATTCTGACATGCAGACTGAAACAATCACTTTCAATACCAGCAGTAGACTTCCAGTTAACTCCTTGGTGAGCAGTAGCTTTACTACAGTGATCTAATGAACAACTAGAGTAATAACATTCTGAATTTATGGCAAATGTGTGACACATCTGAATGCCTTCTTGATGGAATCAAAGTAAAAAACTGAAAGCATTTCCTACTGAGGAGACTGCAGTAAATGAGGAAATTAGGAAACTTCATAACAAAGAAGTCTTCCAAGATGGCCACCAGTGAAAAAGAGCCCAAATGTAGCACAAATATTACCCAGATGTAGCCCACATATAGCCCAATGACAAAAGTGTGCAAAACACTTTTTATTTTTAGTTTTTTTGCAGTTTTATGTAGTGCAGACTGGTCAGGTATTGGAGCGTTGCATCTTAAAACATGACCCCCCTACACTACAAAAACACCACTGCACTACCCTAAACCCTAAAACACTACCCCAGCACGACCCCCTACACTACACAAGCACCACTGCACTATCCTAAACCCTAAAACACTACCCCCAGCATGACCCCCTACACTACACAAACACCACTGCACTACCCTAAACCCTAAAACACTACCCCAACACCACTGCACTAACCTAAATCCTAAAACACTACCCCCAGCACGACCCCCTACACTACCCAAACACCACTGCACTACCCTAAAACATGACCCCCTACACTACACAAACACCACTGCACTACCCTAAACCCTAAAACACTACCCCCAGCACGACCCCCTACACTACACAAGCACCACTGCACTACCCTAAACCCTAAAACACTGCCCCCAGCACGACCCCCTACACTACACAAACACCACTGCACTACCTTAAACCCTAAAACACTACCCCCAGCACGACCCCCTACACTGCCCGAACACCACTGCACTGCCCTAAACCCTGAAACACATACCCTAGCACGACCCCCTACACTGCCCGAACACCACTGCACTGCCCTAAACCCTGAAACACCACCCCCTTCACGACCCCTACACTGCCCGAACACCACTGCACTGCCCTAAACCCTGAAACACCACCCCCAGCATGACCCCCTACACTGCCCAAACACCACTGCACTGCCCTAAACCCTGAAACACTACCCCCAGCAAGACCTCCTACACTGCCCGAACACCACTGCACTGCCCTAAACCCTGAAACATCACCCCCAGCAAGACCCCCTACACTGCCCGAACACCACTGCCCTAAACCCTGAAACACCACCCCAGCACGACCCCCTACACTGCCCGAACACCACTGCACTGCCCTAAACCCTGAAACACCACCCCCAGCACGACCCCCTACACTGCCCGAACACCACTGCACTGCCCTAAACCCTGAAACACCATCCCCAGCACGACCCCCTACACTGCCCGAACACCACTGCACTGCCCTAAACCCTGAAACACTACCCCCAGCAAGACCCCCTACACTGCCCGAACACCACTGCACTGCCCTAAACCCTGAAACACCACCCCCAGCAAGACCCCCTACACTGCCCGAACACCACTGCACTGCCCTAAACCCTGAAACACCACCCCCAGCAAGACCCCCTACACTGCCCGAACACCACTGCACTGCCCTAAACCCTGAAACACCACCCCCAGCACGACCCCCTACACTGCCCGAACACCACTGCACTGCCCTAAACCCTGAAACACCACCCCCAGCACGACCCCCTACACTGCCCGAACACCACTGCACTGCCCTAAACCCTGAAACACCACCCCCAGCACGACCCCCTACACTGCCCGAACACCACTGCACTGCCCTAAACCCTGAAACACCACCCCCAGCACGACCCCCTACACTGCCCGAACACCACTGCACTGCCCTAAACCCTGAAACACCACCCCCAGCACGACCCCCTACACTGCCCGAACACCACTGCACTGCCCTAAACCCTGAAACACCACCCCCAGCAAGACCCCCTACACTGCCCGAACACCACTGCACTGCCTAAACCCTGAAACACCACCCCCAGCAAGACCCCCTACACTGCCCGAACACCACTGCACTGCCCTAAACCCTGAAACACCACCCCCAGCACGACCCCCTACACTGCCCGAACACCACTGCACTGCCCTAAACCATGAAACACCAGCCCCAGCACGACCCCCTACACTGCCCGAACACCACTGCACTGCCCTAAACCCTGAAACACCACCCCCAGCACGACCCCCTACACTGCCCGAACACCACTGCACTGCCCTAAACCCTGAAACACCAGCCCCAGCACAACCCCGTACACTGCCCGAACACCACTGCACTGCCCTAAACCCTGAAACACCAGCCCCAGCACAACCGCCTACACTGCCCGAACACCACTGCACTGCCCTAAACCCTCAAACACCAGCCCCAGCAAGACCCCCTACACTGCCCGAACACCACTGTACTAAACCCTGAAACACCACCCCCAGCAAGACCACCTACACTGGCCGAACACCACTGCACTGCCCTAAACCCTGAAACACCACCCCCAGCAAGACCCCCTACACTGCCCGAACACCACTGCACTAAAGCCTGAAACACCACCCCCAGAAAGACCACCTACACTGGCCGAACACCACTGCACTGCCCTAAACCCTGAAACACCACCCCCTGCACGACCCCTACACTGCCCAAACACCACTGTACTGCCCTAAACCCTGAAACACCACCCCCTGCACGACCCCCTACACTGCCCGAACACCACTGCACTGCCCTAAACCCTGAAACACCACCCCTCAGCACGACACCCTACACTGCCCGAACACCACTGCACTGCCCTTAACCCTGAAACACCACCCCCAGCACGACCCTCCTACACTGCCCGAACACCACTGCACTGCCCTAAACCCTGAAACATCAACCCCAGCAAGACCCCTACACTGCCTGAACACCACTGCCCCTAAACCCTGAAACACCACCCCCTACACTGCATGAACACCACTGCACTGCCCTAAACCCTGAAACACCACCTCCAGCAAAACCCCTACACTGCCTGAACACCATTGCTCTGCCCTAAGTCCTGAAACACTAGCCCCAGCATGACCCCCTACACTGCCCAAACACCACTGCACTGCCCTAAACCCTGAAACACCACCCCCGCACGACCCCCTACACTGCCCGAACACCACTGCACTGCCCTAAACCCTGAAACACCAGCCCCAGCAAGACCCCCTACACTGCCCGAACACCACTGCACTGCCCTAGACTCTGAAACAACAGCCCCAGCAAGACCCCCTACACTGCCCGAACACCACTGCACTGCCCTAAACCCTGAAACACCAGCCACAGCAGAACCCCCCGCACTGCCCGAACACCACTGCACTGCCCTAAACCCTGAAACACCAGCCCCAGCACGACCACCTACACTGCCCGAACACCACTGCACTGCCCTAAACCCTGAAACACCAGCCCCAGCACGACCCCCTACACTGCCCGAACACCACTGCACTGCCCTAAACCCTGAAACACCAGCCCCAGCACGACCCCCTACACTGCCCGAACACCACTGCACTGCCCTAAACCCTGAAACACCACCCCCTGCACGACCCCCTACACTGCCCGAACACCACTGCACTGCCCTAAACCCTGAAACACCACCCCCTGCACGACCCCCTACACTGCCCGAACACCACTGCACTGCCCTAAACCCTGAAACACCACCCCTGCACGCCCCTACACTGCCCGAACACCACTGCACTGCCCTAAACCCTGAAACACCACCCCCAGCACGACCCCCTACACTGCCCGAACACCACTGCACTGCCCTAAACCCTGAAACACCACCCCCGCACGACCCCTACACTGCCCGAACACCACTGCACTGCCTAAACCCTAAAACACTACCCCCACATGACTCCCTACACTACCCGAAGACCACTGCACTACCCTAAACCCTAAAACCACGCCACCTCCTACACTACCCAAACACCACTGCACTACCCTAAACCCTAAAACACTACCCCCTACACTACACCAAACACCACTGCACTACCCTAAACCCTAAAACACTACCCCCAGCATGACCCCCTACACTACACAAACACCACTGCACTACCCTAAACCCTAAAACACTACCCCCAGCACGACCCCCTACACTACACAAACACCACTGCACTGCCCTAAACCCTGAAACACATACCCTCAGCACGACCCCCTACACTGCCCGAACACCACTGCACTGCCCTAAACCCTGAAACACCACCCCCAGCACGACCCCTACACTGCCCGAACACCACTGCACTGCCCTAAACCCTGAAACACCACCCCCAGCATGACCCCTACACTGCCCAAACACCACTGCACTGCCCTAAACCCTGAAACACTACCCCCAGCAAGACCCCCTACACTGCCCGAACACCACTGCACTGCCCTAAACCCTGAAACACTCACCCCCAGCAAGACCCCCTACACTGCCCGAACACCACTGCCCTAAACCCTGAAACACCACCCACAGCACGACCCCTACACTGCCCGAACACCACTGCACTGCCCTAAACCCTGAAACACCACCCACAGCAGACCCCTACACTGCCCGAACACCACTGCACTGCCCTAAACCCTGAAACACCAGCCCCAGCACGACCCCCTACACTGCCCGAACACCACTGCACTACCCTAAACCCTAAAACACTACCCCAGCACGACCCCTACACTACACAAACACCACTGCACTACCCTAAACCCTAAAACACTACCCCCAGCACGACCCCCTACACTACACCAAACACCACTGCACTACCCTAAACCCTAAAACACTACCCCCAGCACGTACCCCCTACACTACCCAAACACCACTGCACTACCCTAAACCCTAAAACACTACCCCCAGCACGACCCCCTACACTGCCCGAACACCACTGCACTGCCTAAACCCTGAAACACTACCCCTAGCACGACCCCCTACACTGCCCGAACACCACTGCACTGCCCTAAACCCTGAAACACTCCCCCAGCACGACTCCCTACACTGCCCAAACACCACTGCACTGCCCTAAATCCTGAAACACTAGCCCCAGCATGACCCCCTACACTGCCCAAACACCACTGCACTGCCCTAAACCCTGAAACACTACCCCCAGCACGACCCTCTTCACTACCTAAACACAACTGCACAATTTGTTACAGGCGTTGCAACGCAGGCCTGTGGTGCTTACTGGAAGTACCTAGTGGGCTAGTTGGGCCCCAGGGACCCTCAGGATTCAAGGTGACCTAATCCCCCAACTTAAAACGCACCACGGGGCGCGTTTGCACAGTGGTGAAGGGAGGGGCGGGGCCTCAGGTGACATGTGCGCAAACACGCCCTGTGGTGCGTTTTAAGTTGGGGAATTAATTCCCTTTGAATCCTGAGGGACCCTGGGGGCCAACTAGCCCCACCAGGTACCTTCAGTAAGCACAACAGAGTTGCGTTGCAGAGAGGTGAAAAAAGGTGCGTGGCCTCGGAACAGCCTCTCTGCAACTCAGCTCTGTGGTCCTAACTGCTAGGTACCTGGGGGGCTAGTTGGGCCCCAGGGACCCTCAGAATTCAAGGGGACTTAATCCCGCAACTTAAAACGCGCCACGGGGTGCGTTTGCACACACGTCACCTCAGGCCCCCCCTCCCTTCACCACTGTGCAAACGCGCCCTGTAGCGCGTTTTAAGAGGTAGTTTTAATCCCCCTGCCCTATTATGTACTAGGGACTTGCAGAGGAGGTCATGCTAATCACAGGGTACCCCAACGCATAGTGTTCCCTAGTGTATGTAGGTGTTTTCACTGTATTCTAAGTGTCTTTTAGCATAGCACTGGCTCTGGTTAGTCAGAGTCAGTTACCACCAGTACCCGTCTGAAAAAGTTGTGGGCACAGGATGATTTTGCAACAAGGCCTCTTTCTGCTCCTCTGTTGGTTCTTTCTGCACATCTTTTGCTTCTTTCTGTGCGTTTTTCTTCTTTCTTCACATGTCCTACCTCTGTAGGCATAGTTAGAAACTAGCATTTAAAAAAAACCTTTGAAATTCACTTAAAAAATCATAGGTTTCAGGCACGTTATAGTTAGAAATTAGCATTTAAAAAACCTTTGAAATTCACTGAAAAAACCATAGGTTTCAGACACGTTATAGTTAGAAATTAGCATTTAAAAAACCTTTGAAATTCACTGAAAAAACCATAGGTTTTAGGGACAGTTATAGTTAGTTGGACATTTCACTCGTACAAAACCATAGAAATTCCCCCGTTATAGTTAGTTCAGCTAACTATAACTCGCGCCCGCAATGCACTGCTGATGACGTCACATATTACATCACTCATGACATGGTCAGTGACATCACTGATGACATCACTGATGACATCTCAAATGACATCACTGATGACATCATCCATGTGATAATTTCATGCATCTTCTCACACCCTAATATAACTTTTGATACACCCACTCTAAATTACAGACTGCCATTCTCAAAACCATAGACACTCCAACACCAAAAACTACATACCCACTCACTGATTCTTAGGTCTACACACACATCCACTCACTCACCCGTACAGTCACTCATACTTAGTCACTCAGTACAGGACTATCATATGCACTCATACACCTATATAAACACTCACACACCGCCACTCATCCATAGAGGTACTCACACACCTAGTCAGTCATGCAAAAAACTTAATCACACACCCATTTACTCACCTATACAGTTATACACACACCAGCTCACTTACTCATACAAATACTAGCACATTCTTACACTCTTATACAATCACTGATACAAGTACACACTCATCCATACAGCCACTCTCACAATCACACACTCTCACTTATAGCCATTTATATACTCCAACACACATATATACTGCCTTTCACATATGTGGTTACTCACACATGTACCACTGAGATATACATTCAATCACTAACACACCCATACACACACTCACCCACCCATACAGTCCATCACAGATGCACTCTTGAAACCATGCACCCAGTGAATCACCAACTCACACATCTATGCACAGAGTCACACACACCCCACCCACACAAACACTCAGGCACCCATACAGATACTCAGACAATCAATCAATAACCCATGTAGACACTCATGTAGCTATTCAGAAAGCCATGCAGCCGCTTACAAACCAACAGACAGACGGATACAGACATTCACACAGTTTAGTCACTAACCCATGCATTCAGTAAGATACATTTAATCACTCACTTGTAGAGTCAGTCACTCACCGTACTAAATCATCCATTCAGACACTTATACACCCACTCATTCTTCAATACGCCTTTCCCAATATATATTAAACATATTTAAACTTTACAGAAACACACAGTCACTGGATGATGTCATCAGTGATGTCATCAGTGATGTCATTGAGATGTCATCAGTGATGTCATCAGTGATGTCACTGACCATGTCATGAGTGATGTAATATGTGACGTCATCAGCAGTGCATTGCGGGCGCGAGTTATAGTTAGCTGAACTAACTATAACGGGGAATTTCTATGGTTTTGTACGAGTGAAATGTCAACTAACTATAACTGTCCCTAAAACCTA